>JAWQEG010001234.1:2242500-2430126 GCA_033782935.1 Petrolisthes cinctipes | reverse complement strand
TACATAAAAAAATAATACTTAAAAAAATTAAAAAAAGAATATTAATACTAAAAAAATTATTACATAAAAAATACTTAAAAAAAATTAATACTTACAAAAAATAATACTTGACAAAAAAATACTTAAAAGCAAAAAAAATTAATACTTAAAAAAAATTAATACATAAAAAAAACGAATAAAAAAAATTAATACTTAAAATAAAATAATACTAAAAAAATGAAATAATTCTTGAAAAAAGACATTAATACTTAAAAAAAATAATTCTAAAAACAATATTAATACTTAAAAAAAATTGATACTTAAAAATATTTAATACTTAAAAAAAATTAATACCTAAAAAAATTAATACTAAAAAAAATTAATACTAAAAAAATTAAAATAATAATACTTAAAAAAAATAATACTTAAAAAAATATTTACTACTTAAAAAAATTAATACTTAAAAAATAATAATACTTAAAAAAATAAATAAATACTAAAAAAATATACTTAAAAAAAAATTAATATTAAAAAAAATAATACTTGAAAAAAAAATAATACTTAAAAAAAAGAAAAAAATTAATACTTAAAAAAATATAATAATAATACTTTCCGAAAATACTTAATAAAATATAATACATAAGAAAATAATACTTGATAATAATTAATACTTAAAAAAAATTAATTCTTTAACAAAAATAATAATTTTTTTAATCATTAAAAAAACAATAATACTTTAAAAATAATACTTAAAAAAAATATATTAATACTTAGAAAAAAAATTTAATACATAAAAAAATTAATACTTGAAAAAAAATAATACTTAAAAAAATTAATACTTAAAAAAAATTATACTTAAAAAAATTAATACTTAAAAAAATTAATACTTAAAAAAAATTAATACTTAAAAAAAATTAATACGTAAAACAAATTAATACTTAAAAAAATAATATTCAAAAACAAAAAAAATAATACTTAAAAAAATTAATACTTAAAAAAAAATTAATACTTGAAAAAAAATAATACTTAAAAAAATAATAATACTTAAAAAAATTAATACTTAAAGAAAAACTAATACTAAAAAAAATAATACTTAAAAAGATAATACTAAAAAAAATTAATTAATTCTTGAAAAAAAAAATTACTAGTTCAAAAAAATTAATATACTTAAAAAAAATTTATACTAAAAAAAATTAATAAAATCATACCTAAAAAAAAAAAATACTTAAAAAATATTTAATACCTAAAAAAAATACTTGAAAAAAAATAATACTTAAAAAAAAAATTAAATACTAGAAAAATTATACTTAAAAAAAATAATATTTAAAAAAAGTTAATATTTAAAAAGAAAATTTATACTTAAAAAAAAGAAAAAAAATAATACTTAAAAAAATAAAATAATAATACTTTCCGAAAATACTTAAAAATATATAATACATAAAAAAATAATACTTGAAAAAAAATAATACTTAAAAAAAAATTTAATTCATAAAAAAAAAATTAATTGAAAATAAATAATACTAAAAAAATAATACTTAAAAAAATATATTAATACTTAGGAAAACAATTTAATACATAAAAAAAATTAATACTTAAAAAAAAATAATACTTAAAAAAAATTAATACTTAAAAAAATTAATGCTTAAAAAAAATTAATACTTAAAAAAAAAAAAAAAAAAACACGTAGCCCACCAGACTTGGATAATATGCGGCGGGGCAGGCGAGGCGGGGCAAGGCGAAGTGAGTGCGGGACGGGCCAAGGCGAGGCGGGGCGGGGGTGATAACGGGGCGGGGCGGGGTGTGGCGGGACAGGGCGTGGTGGGGCGGGGCGAGGCGGGGAGGGGGGGAGAACGGGGCCTGGTAGACAATTCTGATCCCGGATTTTTCTCTTCCCTCGGGGTTATTAATTAAGACCCGCTTAACTCTCTCTCTCTCTCTCTCTCTCTCTCTCTCTCTCTCTCTCTCTCATACACACACTTCACTTACACACTTCTCCACATACACACACACACACACTTCACATACACACACGTACACACACTTCACATACATACATACACATACACACACTTCTCCACACACACACAAACACACACTTCTCTACATCCACACACACACACACACTTCTCCATATACACATACACACACACACTTCTCCACATACACACACACACACGCACACTTCTCCACACACATACACACACATACACATGAGTAGTAACAAATCCTTCATATTAATCAAATAATTCTATTGTAACTGATATTTATATCTATATTATAGTTAGTTATAGAAAAGATGTTAATTATTGTGTTTTTGAATTTAAGGGGGTGCGGGTGTAGGGGACAGGCTTGGAGGGGGTGCATAGGGGGTGCGGTAATAGGGGGACAAGCTTGGGGTGGGAAGAAGGTCTGTCCCCTATTCCCGCACCCCCCTAACCACCCCCCAAGCCTGTTCCCCTACTCCCACACCCCCCCCCAAGCCTGTTCCCTACTCCCACACTCCCCTAAACCCCCCCAAGCCTGTCCCCCATTCCCGCACCCCCTTAAATACGGGATATTTCCCTCAATTTACAAAATTAGAGATATTTTTGGATGATTCGGTTCTGTTTGTTCATTTAGGCTCTGTGCACAAAAAATAAAACTGTTCTAATTTTATTATATTATTATATTATTATAAAATATTAAAGCTAAGGATATATCAAGTATCATATATTGTTTACTTTTTAAGGATTAATTTTTTTTAAGCATTAATTTGTTTTCTTTTTTCTTAGTATTAATTTTTTTTAGTATTAATTTTTTTTGTTTAAGTATTATTATTATTTTTTTTAAGTATTAAATTTTTTTTAAGTATTATTTTTTTTTAGTATTAATTGTGTTTAGTATTAAAAAAAATTACTATTAAAAAACTTTTTTTTAAGTATTAAATATTAATTAAGTATTTTATATTATTTTTTTTAAATATTTTTTTTAAGTATCATTTTTTATTATTATTTTTTTATTATTAAATTAATTTTTTTAAGTAATTATTTTCTTTTAAGTATTATTTTTTTTAAGTATTAAATAATTTTTGTTAAGTATTACTTTTTTTTTTAGTTATTAATTTTTTTGTATTAAATTTTTTGTTTTATAAGTATTAATTTTTCTGAAGTATTAAAAAAAATAGTATTTAAAAACAAATTTATTTTAAGTAATATTTTCTTTAAGTATAAATTTTTTAAGTATTAAAAAAATAGTATTAAAAAACCTTTTTTTTAAGTAATAATATTTTTTTAAGTATTACTTTTTTTAAGTATTAATTTTTTTTAAGTGTAAAAAAAATAAGTATTAATATTTTTTTTATGTATTGATTTTTTAAGTATTAATGTTTTTTTAAGTAGTACTTTTTTTTAGTTTTATTTTTTTTGTATTAATTTTTTTTAAGTACTAAATATTTGTTTTAAGTATAAATTTTGTTTAAGTATAATTTTGTTTAAGTATTACATTTTTTTTAAGTATAAAAAAATTAAGTATCAAAAAAAGAATATATATATTATTTTAACTATTAATTTTTTTTAAGTATTCAATTTTTTTAAGTATTAAAAAATATATATTTTTTAAGTATTAAAAAATATATATTTTTTTAAGTATTAAAAAAATGAAAATTAATGCTTAAAAAGATAATATCTAAAATAAACAAATAATAATAATATTACTTAAAAAAAAAAAATATATATATATATATACATAAAAAAATAATACTTAAAAAAGTTAAAAAAAGAATATTAATACTAAAAAAATTATTACATAAAAAAAAACGAGTAAAAAAAAAATTAATACTTAAAATAAAATAATACTAAAAAAATGAAATAATTCTTGAAAAAAGACATTAATACTTAAAAAAAATAATTCTAAAAACAATATTAATACTTAAAAAAAATTGATACTTAAAAATATTTAATACTTAAAAAAAATTAATACCTAAAAAAATTAATACTAAAAAAAATTAATACTAAAAAAATTAAAATAATAATACTTAAAAAAAATAATACTTAAAAAAATATTTACTACTTAAAAAAATTAAAACTTAAAAAATAATAATACTTAAAAAAATAAATAAATACTAAAAAAAATATACTTAAAAAAAATTAATATTAAAAAAAATAATACTTGAAAAAAAAATAATACTTAAAAAAAAGAAAAAAATTAATACTTAAAAAAATATAATAATAATACTTTCCGAAAATACTTAATAAAATATAATACATAAGAAAATAATACTTGATAATAATTAATACTTAAAAAAAATTAATTCTTTAACAAAAATAATAATTTTTTTTAATCATTAAAAAAAAAATAATACTTTAAAAAATAATACTTAAAAAAAATATATTAATACTTAGAAAAAAAAATAATACATAAAAAAATTAATACTTGAAAAAAAATAATACTTAAAAAAAATTAATACTTAAAAAAAATTATACTTAAAAAAATAATACTTAAAAAAATTAATACTTAAAGAAAATTAATACTTAAAAAAAATTAATACGTAAAACAAATTAATACTTAAAAAAATAATATTCAAAAACAAAAAAAATAATACTTAAAAAAATTAATACTTAAAAAAAAATTAATACTTGAAAAAAAATAATACTTAAAAAAATAATAATACTTAAAAAAATTAATACTTAAAGAAAAACTAATACTAAAAAAAGTAATACTTAAAAAGATAATACTAAAAAAAAATAATTAATTCTTGAAAAAAAAAATTAATAGTTCAAAAAAATTAATACATAAAAAAATTTAGTACTTAAAAAAATTCATACTTAAAAAAAATTTATACTAAAAAAAATTATTAAATCATACCTAAAAAAAAATAATACTTAAAAAATATTTAATACCTAAAAAAAAATACTTGAAAAAAAATAATACTTAAAAAAAAAATTAAATACTAGAAAAATTATACTTAAAAAAATAATATTTAAAAAAAAGTTAATATTTAAAAAGAAAATTTATACTTAAAAAAAAGAAAAAAAATAATACTTAAAAAAATAAAATAATAATACTTTCCGAAAATACTTAAAAATATATAATACATAAAAAAATAATACTTGAAAAAAAATAATACTTAAAAAAAAATTTAATTCATAAAAAAAAATTAATTGAAAATAAATAATACTAAAAAAATAATACTTAAAAAAATATATTAATACTTAGAAAAACAATTTAATACATAAAAAAAATTAATACTTAAAAAAAATTAATACTTAAAAAAATTAATGCTTAAAAAAAAATTAATACTTAAAAAAAAAAAAAAAAAAACACGTAGCCCACCAGACTTGGATAATATGCGGCCGGGGCAGGCGAGGCGGGGCAGGGCGAAGTGAGTGCGGGACGGGCCAAGGCGAGGCGGGGCGGGGGTGATAACGGGGCGGGGCGGGGTGTGGCGGGACAGGGCGTGGTGGGGCGGGGCGAGGCGGGGAGGGGGGGAGAACGGGGCCTGGTAGACAATTCTGATCCCGGATTTTTCTCTTCCCTCGGGGTTATTAATTAAGACCCGCTTAACTCTCTCTCTCTCTCTCTCTCTCTCTCTCTCTCTCTCTCATACACACACTTCACTTACACACTTCTCCACATACACACACACACACACTTCACATACACACACGTACACACACTTCACATACATACATACACATACACTTGCTTACTTGCTTAAAGTTGTCCGTCGCAGACGACGATGACTTTGCACCATGCTGAAGAAGACTGAAGAATCAGGTTCGGTGCGGTTACACTCGATGGACTCGCTGGTGGCTGACGAGTCCAATCCTTGACTTGCATATGCGTCCACAAGTAAGGCACGGGAAATTACCTCCCGCTTGCTGTGGCGCATGACGCCGTTGTCGTCTTTCCTCCGCCAGAGTGTTGCAGTGGGTTGTTAGTTGCTCGGTGCCAGTGCGGCACAATGAGTGCCACTCTTGGCGGTTTTCAGCAGCTGCTTCAAGGTTAGTGGGCACTATTGCACATTTCTTTAGTGTAGTTTTAAGATGGTCTTTGAAGCGCTTGCGAGGGCCACCAGCATGCCGCCTGCCCAGACTCAGCTCACCATAAAGGACCTTGCGAGGAAGTCTGTCCTCTGGCATACGAATTGTGTGCCCCACCCAACGCAGTTGTCGTTGCGTGAGGATAGTCTCAAGGGGTTCAATTTGTGTTCGTCTGCGTATATCAGTGTGGGGAACCCTGTGCCACCACTTGAGCCCTAATATGCGCTGAAGGCAGTTGGTGTGGAAGGCTTCCAGCTTTTTTAAGTGGCGTCGATATGGTACCCACGATTCACTGCCATATAAAAGGATGGAGAGACAGATTGCCCTGTACACAGATACCTTGGTGGTAGTGGTAAGGTCTCTGTTCAGAAAGACCCTGCGAGACAGTCTTCCAAAGGCAGCAGAAGCCAGTCCAATGCGGCGTTGAACCTCGCTTGTTAAGTCACAGGAGTCAGTAAGTACAGAGCCCAGGTAGGTGAACTCCTGGACATTCTTCAGAGGCTGTTGATTGATGGTGAACTCAACAGGCTCTCGCGGATGTTCATGCATACTTAGCACTTCTGTTTTGTTGATGTTGATGGCAAGTCCAGAACGAGTGTAGGCATTTGTCACAGCATTGATGGTGCGCTGAAGACCCTCATGTGATGAGCCAATTATGGCAGTGTCATCTGCATATTGCAGCTCATGGATTGCCTCCTCTGTTACCCGTGTCTTTGCTTGAAGGCGCCGGATGTTGAATAGGTTACCATCTAGCCGATAAGACAGCCGGACACCATCAGCAGGGTCAATTTGCTGCTTAGCGATGTTGGAAACAGCTGCAAGGAATAAGTTAAACATAATAGGAGCTATTACGCATCCCTGCTTCACCCCTGTGCCCACCAGGAAAGGTTCAGATTTTATCCCTGCACTGGAGACACGTGCCATTGAACCATCATGCAGTGATCTGAGGACAGCCAAGAATGTTGGAGGGCAGCCAAATTTCCTCAGTGCTTCCCATAGTAGGGGTCTGTTCACCGTATCGAACGCTTTAGCAAGATCCACAAACACCATGTAGAGGTCTTGATGCTGCTCTATGCTCTTCTCCTGAAGCTGTCTCGCCACAAACACCATATCAGTGGTGCTGCGTTCTCTCCTGAACCCACATTGGGATTCAGGCAGAACCCGCTCTGCAATGTTGTTGAGGATTCGGGAGAGCAGGATTTTTGTGAGGACTTTTCCCGAGGTGGAGAGAAGGGAGATGCCCCGGCTGTTGCCACATATGGCCCTATCACCTTTCTTTTTGTAAATGCTTATAATGTCTGCATCTTTCCACTGTTGTGGGCAGCATCTGGATTGCCACACTTCTTGAATGATGTTAAGCAGACAGTCTACAACAGCATTACCGCCATATTTCAGGATTTCCGCTGGAATGCTGTCTGGTCCAGTTGCCTTGTTGTTCTTCAGGCTATTGACGGCCAGGTGTACTTCTTGACGAGATGGAATGGTGTCAAGTTCTTGCATGGCAGGGAGATCAGGTAGGTTGTTAAGGAAGGTAGGATCTGTTGGGTTACTCCTGTTCAGAAGGTCTTCATAGTGTTCAGCCCAGCGGCCTAGAATTTCAGACTTTTCAGTAATGAGTGTGGATCCATCAGCACTCCGGGTGGGACAAAAGCTATTACTTTGGGGCCCATATGCCATCTTGAGGGCATTGTAAAATTGATGTTGGTCTCCTACATCAGCAAAGCCCTGAATTTCACCTGCAAGCTTGGTCCACCACTCATTCTGCATTTTTCTAGTCTCACGCTGGACTCTTGAACGGAGTTCTGCAAGGTTTTCACGTGTTCTTGCGTTAGGATTGGCGAGTACTGACTGGTGAGCCCTTTTCTTTTCCTCTAGGAGCTGGTGAATGTCCTCAGCTTGCTCATCAAACCAATCTCTGTTTTTTCTTTTGATCGTACCAAGCACATTTCTGGCAGTGTTGAGGAGAACCTCACTTACTGTGCGCCATCTTACAGATAAGGTGTCTGTTGTTGCTGGGTTGTCATTGGGAGCTGGTGGTGCTAAATTTGCCAAAAGTTCTGCTTGAAGGGCAGCACGTTTCTCTTGGTCGCTGAGGGCTTTGATATTAAGGCAAGGCCTTGGTGCCTGTCGTCGTATCGGAGGTCGAATACGCAATTGCAAGATTGAACGGACAAGGCGGTGATCAGTCCATCCATCGGCACCTCGCATTGCTCTTGTAAGTACTACATCTCTCAGATCTCGCTGTCTTACAGTGACATAGTCGAGTAGATGCCATGTTTTGGATCTTGGGTGCATCCAGGTGGTTTTGTGCATCTCACGGAGTTGGAACATTGTGTTTGTGATGGCCAGTTCATGCTGGGAGCAGAAAGTCAACAGGCGTAAACCATTGTCATTACATTTTCCAACTCCATGGTGACCAATGATTCCCTCCCATAGATGATGATTGCGCCCGACTCTGGCATTAAAGTCTCCGAGAAGAATTATTTTGTCTTCGCGAGGGATGGTCTGCATTATTGAATTTAGTTGTCCATAAAATCGATCTTTTATTTCCTCGTCTGTGTCTAGTGTAGGTGCATAGACATTGATTAGTGTGGCATTACGGTGGTTTGCTAGTGGAATGCGCCAGCTGATGAGCCTCTCACTGTGCCCAGTGGGAGATTGAGGGATTGAAGTGAGCAGTGATGTTTTAACTGCAAAAGCAACTCCATGAATACGCCGGGCTCCCTCTTGCAAGCCTCTCCAGAAGAAGGTGTAGCCCTCTCCTACTTCTGTGAGTGATCCCTCTGCTGATAGTCGTGTTTCACTGAGGGCAGCTATATCCACTCTATATCGCTTCAGCTCATGGGCAATAATAGCTGTTCGGCGTTGGGGTCTTTCATTATCGGTGAGGTCTAGTAGTGTACGCACATTCCATGTGCCAATTACGAGTTTCTTTGTTCTGTTTGGACCGAAATGGGGGTTGCCACGGCGAGGCTCGGTTACCTGCCCGTGGAGGTCGGAACAGGCAATGTTTGGGTCACCTTTTCTAGACCCCTCCCCATGCGGGGTGGGCGATGTGGATCCTAAAAAGGGCCGCCCAGTCGCCCTGGGAGCTGCCGAAGGAGGCCGCTGTTCCTGTCCCAGCCATCCAGCGACCTTCACCCCAGGGCCGCCTCACGTGCAGGGTCGGGACTAAGGGCTGCCAGTAACAACCTTACCTGCCCCCACCGCCCCTTCCCCATCGCCGGAGGACTTGTTGGAGTTGGAGAAAGGGAAAGGAAATGAAAATATATTGTAGGAGTAAAAGGTCAGCATAGGCAAGACTTGTGCAGTGATTGTTTAAGTGGAAGGTGGGTGCACAATCCTCAGTCCACTATCTTGGCAGTCCATCAGGTGATCCAGTGGCGGGTGAAGACCTTGACGACTGGACTAACGGGCTGCTGCATGGGCGTGCCAAGAGCCCGGTCTGTTGGGCCTTGCCTATTACGTCACCCCGAAGCAGATTTAATTTCGGGGTTTACTCCCCTAGCTCAAGTCCAGCCAAGGATATCCCACTGGGCTTGTGGGGCAGGGGTTGGTGTGGGACCAGGGCGTGTCCACACGTCGGTGGGCCATAGCCTCACACCTCTGGGGCCCCCTGCTGCTCCGAGATCCTCTGCTGGTTTAGCCTGGGGCCGCAAGGACCCAGTTACCGTGTGTGGCCACAAGGAGGCACAACAAAGGTCTTGACGATGGAGAGGCTGTGTACTGGCAGGGGGAGACTTACGCACTCGGCTCCTCCGTTCGCACGAGGCTAGCCAGCGGTGGCAACTGGAAGCGAGAGAGCATGCGAAGCAAGCAACACACGCTAACTTATAATTACCACACTAGACGCGTCACATCGCCCTGTGTGTAACACACACAAATAGGTAAGAACACACCACACACACAGACACATACACACACTTCTACACATACACACACACACACACTTCTCCACATATACACACACACACACACTTCTCCACACACACACACACACACACTTCACATACACACACTTCTCCACACACACACTTCTCCACATACACACACTTCTCCACACACACACACAAACACACACTTCTCTACATCCACACACACACACACACTTCTCCATATACACATACACACACACACTTTTCCACATACACACACACACACGCACACTTCTCCACACACATACACACACATACACATGAGTAGTAACAAATCCTTCATATTAATCAAATAATTCTATTGTAACTGATATTTATATCTATATTATAGTTAGTTATAGAAAAGATGTTAATTATTGTGTTTTTGAATTTAAGGGGGTGCGGGTGTAGGGGACAGGCTTGGGGGGGGGTGTATAGGGGGTGCGGGAATAGGGGGACAAGCTTGGGGTGGGAAGAAGGTCTGTCCCCTATTCCCGCACCCCCCTAACCACCCCCCCAAGCCTGTTCCCTTACCCCCCCCCCCAAGCCTGTTCCCTACTCACGCACCCCCCTAAACCCCCCCAAGCCTGTTCCCCATTCCCGCACCCCCTTAAATACGGGATATTTCCCTCAATTTACAAAATTAGAGATATTTTTGGATGATTCGGTTCTGTTTGTTCATTTAGGCTCTGTGCACAAAAGATAAAACTGTTCTAATTTTATTATATTATTATATTATAATAAAATATTAAAGCTAAGGATATATCAAGTATCATATATTGTTTACTTTTTAAGGATTATTTTTTTTTCTTTTTTTTTAGTATTAATTTTTTTTGTTTAAGTATTATTATTATTTTTTTTAAGTATTAATTTTTTTAAGTATTATTTTGTTTAGTATTAATTTTGTTTAGTATTAAAAAAAATTTAGTATTAAAAAACTTTTTTTTAAGTATTAAATATTAATTAAGTATTTTATATTATTTTTTTTTTTTTTTTTTTTAAGTATTATTTTTTTTATTATTATTATTTTACTATTAAATTTATTTTTTTACGATCAAATTTATTTTTTTAAGTAATTAATTTCTTTTAAGTATTAATTTTTTTTAAGTATTAAATAATTTTTGTTAAGTATAAATTTTTTTTTAGGTATTAATTTTTTTTGTATTAATATTTTTGTTTTTTAAGTATTAATTTTTCTGAAGTATTAAAAAAAATAGTATTTAAAAACAAATTTTTTTTAAGTAATATTTTAAAATATTAAAGTAATATTAAAAAAATGAAAATTAATGCTTAAAAAGATAATATTTAAAATAAATAAATAATAATAATAATACTTTAAAAAATAACTTTTTTTTATACATAAAAAATTAATACTTAAAAAAATTCTTAAAAAAAATATTAATACTAAAAAAATTATTACATAAAAAAAATACTTAAAACAATTAATACTTAAAAAAAATAATACTTAAAACAAATTTAATACTTGAAAAAAAAAATACTTAAAAGCAAAAAAAATTAATACTTAAAAAAAATTAATACTTACAAAAAAAACTAATACTAAAAAAAAATAATATTTAAAATAAAATAATACTAAAAAAAATGAATTAATTCTTGAAAAAAGACATTAATACTTAAAAAAAATAATTCTAAAAACAATATTATTACTTTAAAAAAGCTGATACTTAAAAAAATTTAATACTTAAACAAAATTAATACTTAAAAAAATTAATACTAAAAAAAATTAATTCTAAAAAAAATAAAATAATAATACTTAAAAAAATTAATACTTAAAAAAATATTTACTACTTAAAAAAAATTAATACTTAAAAAATAATAATACTTAAAAAAATAAATAAATACTAAAAAAATGATACTTAGAAAAAAATAATATTAAAAAAAATAATACTTGAAAAAAACATTATACTTAAAAAGAAAAGAAAAAAATTAATACTTAAAAAAATAAAATAATAATACTTTCTGAAAATACTTAATAAAATTTAATACATAAGAAAAAAATACTTGAAAATAATTAATACTTAAAAAAAATTTAATTCTTAAAAAAAAAAAAAATTAATAACTAAAAAAAATAATACTTTAAAAAATAATACTTAAAAAAAAATATTAATACTTAGAAAAAAAAATAATACATAAAAAAATTAATACTTGAAAAGAAAATAATACTTAATAAAAATTAATACTTAAAAAAAATGTATACTTAAAAAAATGAATACTAAAAAAAAAATAATACTTAAAAAATTAATATTAAAAAATATTAATACGTAAAACAAATTAATACTTAAAATAATAATAATAATAAAAAATTAATACTTAAAAAAATTAATACTTAAAAAAAATTAATACTTGAAAAAAATATAATACTTAAAAAAATACTACTTAAAAAAAATAAATACTTAAAGAAAAACTAATATTAAAAAAAATAATACTTAAAAAAAAATACTAAAAAACTGAAATAACTCTTGAAAAAAATTAATAGGTAAAAAAAATTAATACTTAAAAAAATTTAGTACTTAAAAAAATGAATACTTAAAAAAATGAATACTAAAAAAATTAATAAAATAATACCTAAAAAAATGAATACTTAAAAAATATTTAATACCTAAAAAAAAATACTTGAAAAAAAAAATACTTAAAAAAAAATGCTAGAAAAATTATACTTAAAAAAAAAATATTTAAAAAAAATTAATAATTAAAAAGAAAATTTATACCTAAAAGAAAAGAAAAAAATAATACTTAAAAAAATAAAATAATAATACTTTCCGAAAATACTTAAAAATATATAATACATAAAAAAATAATACTTGAAAAAAAAAAATAATACTTAAAAAAAATTTAATTTAAAAAAAAAATATTGAAAAAAAATAATACTAAAAAATTAATACTTAAAAAAATATATTAATACTTAGAAAAAAATAGAATACATAAACAAAATTAATACTTGAAAAAAAAATAATACTTAAAAACATTAATACTTAAAAAAAATTAATACTTAAAAAAAATTAATACTTAAAAAAAATTAATACTTAAAAAAAATTGATACTTAAAAAAACAAAAAAATAATTCTTAAAAAAAAAAAAAAAAAAACACGACAATAGTCTATAGTAGAATAGGTACAGTGGAAATAAGCTACTTGAGAGGAGCATGTGGCTTTACATGGTGGGATGACAAAAGCAATAGCACTGTACTGTTCTGTACTGTACTGTTGAAGAACCACACACACCTTATTATTGATATGACAGTTAATTATTTTATTATAAGGATTTTATGTATTTTATAATGTTTACACATTAATTTGAATTTACTTAAGGGGGTGCGGGAGTAGGGGACAGGCTTGAAGGGGGAGGGCGGGAATAGGGGGACAGGCTTGAAGGGGGGGGGGGGAGGGTGCGGGAATAGGGGGACAGGCTTGTCCCCCTATTCTCACACCCCCTTAACCCTACATTTGTATCATACAGAGACTCCAGCCTCTACCCAGGGTATGACCATTCAGGCACCTGTGTGTGAAACTGGTGGATCATACAGGTGTAAGCAGAGGGCTGGTGTACTGACTTGGTTAGGTTAGGTTAGGTTAGGTTAAGTTAGGTTATATATTGTTGGGGGAGTGGGGGTACTGTAGCAGACACCAAGCACCTTGCTCTTCCCTGTCCTCACTTGTCCGCCTGTCACTGGAAGCCGCCATGACATCTGGCCAGAATGAGATAAAAGGTGCCGACCAGCTGTGCTCCAGACAAACACTACAGGTAGCCTTCGACCTGCACTCACCTCTTGCTCCTGCCGCCGACCTCATCGTTGCTACTCCTACCAAGCTCCAGCACACCATGCTACCTCCTACAGCAGCTCTCTCTCCACTCGGCCACGGCAGACAAGTCTCACTCTCTACAAGGTGCTTGCCTTCTACAACCACAACCCTCACCTACCTTACTACTGAATCCAGGATATACAGTATTATATAGCACGAGAACTAACCCTTGTAGCTCTACCAATAAGTTGTTACTGTGTACATTGCAATCTGTTCACCTCAATAGTAACACACAACACCCTGTTGTTACAGTCTTAAGGGGAGAATACACTTTGGGCACATTCGAGTGCCTTGATTCTCCCAAAGTGTGCAAAGAAACAGGACCAGATGAACAAAAATAATGGTAGCTAATTGTTGCCTGGAATAATTTGGAGGAATTGCTTGCTCCAGATTTACCAACACCGAACTTCCATAATAATATTGTATGTGAGAACTGTATATGTTTGAAATATGAGGAATGATTATGTTAATACAGTATGTAGAGTTACATACAGATAGGTAGAATAAAATAGAATATATATATATATATATATATATATATATATATATATATATATATATATATATATATATATATATATATATATATATATATATATATATATATATATATATATATATATATATATATATATATATATATATATTTATATTTCCGGAAACCCACTAACAAAGATGACTTTATTCACTATCTATCTGCTCACAATGCTAGGATTAAGTCTGGAGTGGTGATAGGATTTTTTTTAAGAGCTTACAGGATATGTAGTAATTACAGCTTGGACGATGAAATTAAGTATATAATAGAGGCATTTAAGAAATTGAAATACCCTGCAGGTTTGCCGACTAAGCTTAAAAACAAAGCACTTAAAATCATCGAACGAAAGAAAGATGAAACTAATAACAGCGAGAAAAATGAGAAAAGATTTGTATGTGTACCTAATTCTAATATTGGCTCGATATTAGATAGACATATGAACAAGGTTGGCTTAAAAATTGCAACATCATCTGGGAAGAGAATCGGCGAACTAACCCAGGCAAACAAGAACAAGCGTGTCAATAATAACAGCGTGATATATAGTATTCCATGTAATGGGTGTGACAAGATGTATATAGGAGAAACAGGAAGAGGTATAAAGAAAAGATTATATGAACATAAAGCTGACGTAAGGAAGCACAACACAGCTAATTCATTGGTACTGCATATTGAAGAATGTAATAATTTACCCAGATGGGAGGATTCATCAATCATTCATAGTGGTTTGTATAAGAAAATGAGGAAAGCATTGGAAGCAGCATACATTTGTACAAAAAATGTTCATAATCATAGAGAAGGGTTTATGAAGTGGTGTAGATACTCAGCCAGTATAGCCCTGGAGTATAAAAGAAAGGAGGGGGTGAGGTGAGGTCAGGTCAGGTGAGATTAAGGAGTGGCAGGTGCAATGTAGGCCACCACCGGTATATATATCTCGGGGTACCCTCTGCTCTATGTCATTTCTCTCTGAAGATGGACTCTGTGTAGTCCGAAACGTAAGAGTAATAAAATAACTCAAAGCTCTATCCTGTGTTTACCTCCCACCTACACAACATACTTGTCAATATGAATCATTCACATATATATATATGTGTGTGTGTACTGTATATAGCCTATGTACTATATAATTTTGTATTATATATTACTGTATAATTATGGCTTCCACTTATACTGACAATGTTATTAACCCTGTTAAAGATACATCATAATATAATATAGTGTGATAAAATCTAGTCTGTAAGAAACCCTTTCAATATCATGACATCATATTAATTATTTACTTGGTCAATTTGTGTATATCATTAGGGGGATTAATTAAATTTAGGCTGATAGTTTTGTAATTGGGGAGTAAAATAAATAATTTCTTGTTATTCATCAAATAGAATTTATTTTCCACTCTATTCTGATAAAGCAGAAACAACAACACACTAACTCTGTGTGTATTTGTGTTTATAAACATGTTTATTATAGTCTATGTGTGCCGATGAAAATGTAAAAACAACAACAACAACACTAATAATAAGAAAATTAATAATAATAAAAATAATAATAATAATAAAATAAAAATAATAAAAATAATAATAATAATAATAAAATAAAAATAATAAAAATAATAATAATAATAAAATGAAAATAATAACAATAATAATAATGATAGTAATAATAATAATAATTATAATAATAATAATAATAATAATAATAATAATAATAATAATAATAATAATAAAATAAAAATAATATTAATAATAATAAAAATAATATTAATAATAATAAAAATAATAAAAATAATAATATTAATAATAACAATATTAATAATAACAATATTAATAATTACAATTATAATAATAACAACAATGATAATAATAATAACAATAATAATTTAATAATAATAACAATAATAAAAATAATAATAATAATAATAATAATAATAATAAAAATTATTAATAATAATATTGATAATAATAATAATAATAATAATAAAAATAACAATGAAAATAATAATAATAATAATAATAATATTAATAATAATAATAATACTAACAATAATAATAATATTTAAAAAATAATAATGATAATAATAATAATAATATAATAATAATAATAAAATAATTATAATAAAAATAATGATGATAATGATAATAATGATAATATAATAATAATAAAAATAATATTAATAATAAAAATAATATTAATAATTAATAATTAATAATTAAAATTTTTTTTAATACCTTTAATTTTTTAATACCTTTATATTTTAATACTTAAAAAAATTAATACTTAAAAAAAAGAAAATTAATACTAAAAAAACTAATACTTATTTTTTTTTAATATTTAAACAAAATTTAATACTTAAAAAAAATTAATAATAATAAAAAAAAAATGTTAATACCTAAAAAAATTAGTATTAAAAAAAAATTATACTTAAAATAATTAATGCGTAAAAAAATTAATACTTACAAAAAAAAAAAATAATACTCACAATTTTTTTTAATACTTACCAATTTTTTTTAATACTTACCAAAACAAATTAATAATTATAAAAAAATTAATGCTTACAGTTTCTTTTAATACTTACTACTTTTTTAAATACTTATATATTTTTTAATACTTAAAAAAATAATACAAACAATTTTTTTTTGTAATATTTAAAACAAATATTATTTGTTTTAATATTTAAAAAAATAATACTTAAAAAATATTTAATACTAAAAAAAAAAAAAAAATTCTAAAAATAATACTAATTTTTTTTTTAATACTTAAAAAAATTATTACTGATTTTTTTTAATACTTAAAAATATTTTTTTTAATACTTAAAACAAAGAAACTAATTTTACTATACTTAATAAAAAAAATTTATTACTTAAAAAAAATATTTTTTTGTACTTAAAAAGAATAAAAAATAAATACTTAAAAAAATAATACTAAAAAAAAACAATACATAAAAAAATGATACCTACAAAAAAACTAATAATAAAAAAATAACAATTAAAAAAATTAATATTAAAAAAAAATAACAAAAAAATTAATACTTAAAAAAAATTTATACTTACCAAAAAAAATAATACTTACAAAACAATGAATTAATACTTACAAAAAAAAAATACTTAATTAAGTTAAAATAAAATAATACTTAATTTTTTTTTATACTTACAAAAAAAATTTAATAATTAAATTTTTTTTAATACTTTTTTTAATTAAAAAAAACAAAAAAATAATACTTAAAAAAAAATTAATACTTAATTTATTTTAATAATAAAAAAAAGAAATTTAATACTTAAAACAACAAAAATGTTAATACTTAGAAAAAATTAATACTTAAAAAAAATTAATACTTTGAATTTTTTTTTATAAATATTTAGAAAAAAAATTAATACTTAAAAAAAATATTATTTTTTATACTTAAAAAAAATTAATAATTAAAAAATAATATAAAAAAAAAGATTTTTTTTTTTAATATTTACAAAAAAAAATTAATACTACAAAAAAATAAATAAAATAATTTAATATAAAAAAAAATAATAATACTCACAAAATACAATTAAATACTTAAATTTGTTTTTATACTTAAAAAAAATCATACTTACAAAAAAAAAAAATCTAATACTTACCAAAAAATAATACTTACAAAAAAAAATTAATACTTACAAAAAAATATCTAACACTTAAAAAAAAATCTAATACTTACAATTTTTTTAATACTTAAAAAAAAATTGATACAACAAAAAGAAATTTAATATCTAAAAAAAAAAAAAAAAAAAAATTATATTGCATGTTCCCTATCTTCGAGATATTATCAGCAGCTTAACCCATCCTCCTCCTCTTCCACCATTACTCTGCCTAAGCAATCCACAGGCACACAAGGACAGCTAGCATATGAAGAAAGGGATGCCCAGCTTGACTCCCCAGTAACACCAAGACATACGAATGGGAAAAAAAAGAGGCCGCTCAACTACCATTCCTCCATCATCCATCACCACCACTGAATCTGTGCCCACTCTGACTGTTCCAGGTCCGAGTACTTTTCGTCATTCATCCACACTACAATCACATCCACGTCAGAGTAACTTAACACCATAAAAAATTATACCGCTTTTGTTTATGGAGGATGGTGTGAGTGAAACTGGTGGGAGTGAATCTGACGTCATTGGCAGTGACGAAGTGTGGTTAGGTAACAATGCACTTAGTTCTAGCAGTGACGAGGACGAAGGAAATGAGAACGACGGAACATCTGTAAATCTGCGTGAAGTGTTTTCGTTTGACTGGTCAGAGGGGTCAGACTTTGTACCAAACCAGCACGATTTTCGGCCAAACAGGAGTGGTACAACAAGGGACTGACGCTGCAACAACGAGGCAAGAGAGAGTGCCTTCTTTCGTGCCTTCATCGATGAGGAAGGGATGTCATATATTGCTGAGAAAACGAACAGATACAACAGTTGGGTGTCTCAGCATATGGATTTCATTTCCCCTTTTTCCAGAATACGAAATTGGGAAGCTACAACTGTCAGGGAGCTGTTTGTGTTCTGGCATTGATGTTGATTATGCCTCTTTGCAAAAAACACGTTCTCCAGCATTACTGGCGCAACGATGCTGTCATCAGCACACCTTTGTTTAGCAAGTATATGCCTCGTGATAGATTTTTATTACTGTTGAGTTTTCTTCACTTCTCAGACAATGAAAATCCTAACAAAGAAGACCGTATCTGGAAAGTGAGAGGTATATTTTCGATGATCCTTTCACGGTTCAAGAAATATTTCTATCCATTTCAAAAGCTGGTCATAGATGAGTCACTTATGCTATACAAAGGTCGGCTAGTTTTCAAACAATATATACCCTCTAAAAGACATCGCTTCGGCTTGAAACTATTTGTTTTATGTGACTGTGATACAGGAATTGTGCTTGACATAATTGTTTACACAGGCACAAATATAGATATACCAGTGGTGCACAAGAAAGACCCTATAGGTATGTCTGGTGCTATCGTCAAGAAAATTATGGCAGACTACCTGGGCAGGGGTCATATATTGTACACCGACAACTGGTATACAAGCCCTGCTCTGTGCCAATTCCTGCATGACAACAAAACGGGATCATGTGGAACTGTACGGGCTAATAGGAAGTTCATGCCGAAATTCAATGGAAATAAAACTCGAGTTGAAAATCCTAGTTCTAGTGATACACCAGATTCTGAAGAGGAAGCTCGCCCCCACCACGAGAGAAGTAGGAAGCGACGCAAGACGAAACTGTTCATCCAAAGTGAAAAGTCTGGCAAGATTGGCGCATACAAGTGGAACGATAGGCCGCATAGGCGGCCAGTCCACCTCCTTTCCACCATTCACAAGGGTGAACTAGTTCCAACCGGAAAGATTCACCGCAGAACAAAAAAACCCACCATGAAGCCTGATGTTGTGGTAGATTATACTAAAAATATGCGCCTTGTAGACAAATCTGACAGTCAGATAAGTGGCATTGAGTGTTTGAGAAAGTCTGTCAAGTGGTACCACAAGTTCTTCCTCCACTTGATAGATATCACAATGCTCAATGCTTACAATCTCTGGCTTGTCAAAAAGAATATTAACCCCTCTAAGAAGCCGAAGCTAAGCGAGTTTGTGCACAATGTTGCCTACCAGCTTTTGGAGGACTTTGGAGAACCTACTACCAATATCAAAGGTCAACACCCTAACCCCATGCCAGATCTCATAATAGACTCATATAATCGCCATTACCCAGTACATACAGAGATGGCGAATGGAAAGAGGAAACCAAGACACTGTTATGCATGCAAGCACACAACCCGACGTCAAAAGAAACGCACTTGAGTAGTCATCATATGCAATGAGTGCACCATTGGACTATGAAAAGGAGATTGCTTCATGGATTACCACACATTGAAGAATTTCTGATCCACCAGAGCTCCACGGTGACTTACTGAGAGAGAAAGAAACTTCACGCAATTGTTTGTTTACCTAAAATAAATATTCAATATATATAATATGTATCATAATTTCTAAATATCAATAAAAATATATATAAAGTGTGTACCTTTCCACTATTGAATATCAGACCTCTGTTTGTGTGTGTGTGTGTGTGTGTTAAAACATAGTAATTCTCCCCCCCCCCCCTCTCTCTCTCTGACGAGCCCTTTACCAACCCCTTGCCCCTAGTAATCCTATTCCCCCTGGGGAGAGTGATAGTGAGTCATTATAAACGAGAGGACAATGAGGGAGGCTGTACTTTCTGGTCTATTCCGTGGGATAATTATCAGCTTATGTACTTACATATCAGGAAAAGAGATATGTACAGTGAGTGTGTGTGCAATATTGGTGATGGTTTTGGTCGTGGTTTTAGTGGTAGGAATGGCGGTAGTGATGGTGGTAGCAATGGTTGTAGTAATTGTATATAGTGAAGTTTGATAGTCAGAGAGATGGGAAATATGGTTACTAGGGGCACGGGGTGGGTAGGGGCCTCGTCAGTTGCATACAGTACGAAGCCCGAAGGCTGAACAAAAAATCACTCAGAATCTCATTCATCACTTTTCATTGTATGTCATATAGTTAAAATAATAAATATGACTATATATTAGATCTGGATAGAGTATGTAACTATAACAGCTAGAATCAGTTATACTGCTGACTTCTAGGTATGGGTTAATATGAGTATAGTATATATTATAAATCTTGAAAGGGAAAGTGTTTGTTTTTCATTAGTTTTCTTGGAAAATAATTTTTCGTACTCTTTCTCTATCCCGTGCACCGAGTATATATAGTATTTTTCCTAAATTTGTATATGGCAAAGAATATATATATATATATATATATATATATATATATATATATATATATATATATATATATATATATATATATATATAGAGAGAGAGAGAGAGAGAGAGAGAGAGAGACAGCCTGCTATGTTTTGACCTGACTCACTCATTTCACACGGTCACTCTTTCTTCACACACACACACACACACACACACACACACAAGAGGGTGTAGGTGGTGAGAATACTCTTTGTGAAGTAAATTCATGCAGTTGTATAACTAAGGTTATAATTTTTTAGGCAAGACAAGTGACACAATCGCCAGATAGTAACTTTGTGAATAGAAGCACGTAGATATCCATGACATTTTAGCCATATAGAATTATTCAGTTTATTTTAGTGTATGCTTCTACCCATTCATTTTCTCTGATGATCAATAATCAGGAAGGTATAATAAAATTCCTAGTGTCGTCAACCTCTCCAATTACGTGTAACAATTTTGGCAAAACCAAGGCAAATAAATAAAAAATATAATCGATGCATGATGCACAAACATGGGACAAGTACACTGATATAAGTTTTATACAGTTTTGAGATAGTAAGTATTTGGCTAGATACCATTTCAGTGAATGTTAACATTCCTCCATATACCGCATTTGAGGGGTAAAAAAAAAAAAAAAAAATTCTTAAAATAAAATGCCAACTGAAGAAATAGATGGTTTCAAATATGTTCTGGGTTTTGTAGTATATAAATTTCATAAAAAGTATCCATTCTTATGTTTTTTTGAAAAGGAAAATGATTGGGTTGCTTGTAAAGATAGGGGAGGATTGCAATGCATGCACAATAGCCTTTTGGGAAGTTTGAACAAAATGGAAGATATGTTCAGGAAAAGGCACAGTGATGCACTTCTTGAAGAGTGTGAAGCATTAGGGAAATGAACAAAGCTTGCAGGGTTTCATGTGCTTAATATTCCAGTAGATGTGATTGAATATTATTTTAGATGCAGAATATAGTTTAGGATCAGAATAATAAATCGTGCATGGGCAATTGAGAACAGCAAGAAAAAGTGTAAGAAAATGAAGAAGATTGTATGTCGAAGTTGCAGAAACTCTGTGAATGAATTACAACAGGTAGGAATACATGGTACCTTACAGTGTTTCTCTTTGATAGCATATACATGTGATATAATGTACCACTGATAGGCTACTTTATATATTTATTTTACTATATATTATTTTTTTTACACAGGAAAAAATATTTTACATAGGATAAGCTCTTTAATTTACACAACATGTGATATTCTATACCTCGCATAGTCAATTGTAAGTTTAGTGCAACTCTGTGTGAAAAAAACATAATATATATAATTTTGTAATCCCATATTTTATACCTTGAGTAGTCAATTGTAACTTCAGTAAAACTCATTATCTGTCCAAAAAAGTTAATATTTAATTTTGTAATACTATACAGTATTCTATACCTTGAGTAGTCAATTGTACTTTAGTACAACTCTTTGTGTCCAAAGAAGTTATAATATATATTTTTGTAATACTATTATAGAGAAGTCAATTGTAACTTTAGTACAACTCTGTGTCTAAGGAAGTTAGTATATATTTTTGTGATACTTTATTTTACACCTTGAGTACTTGATATTAACTATATTACAACTGTTTATACCTCCAAATAAGTTAATATATATACAATTTTGTAATACAGTATATAATATAGGACTGCTATATTATGAAAATAAAATATAATTTCAGCCATTGTTACCTCCAATACTTTAATAAATGGTTTGAAAAGAAAATATGCTATTTCTTATATGTAGCCCTAATTGTTACAACAAGTCAAGCGCCAACTACCCTAAAATTGAGTTATTAATAGGAATTACTTCTACAATTCCTCTTCTATCTAATGAACAAATGGATATCATCTTAGCTTGCATATAGACATCTCTAGAATGTCTGAAATACAACCGAGTGTTGGCGAGTGACAAATAAGTCAAATGCAGGCAGTCGACAAGTCAGTCAGCTGAAGCAAAGATGTTGCCACTGCTCACTAATTAATATTATTTACTTCGTGCTCTACATGATTATTTTATTAGCCGTTGGGAACGCTTGCTATGTAGCATAAAAACATTAATGTATATTTTTATTGCAAAAACAAACTTGTAAATCAATTTAGTTATCACAAATCGTGGAAAAAAGATAATTAAAAAGAGAGGAAACAGCTAACGATGGCGATGCCCGCCGGCCCGGTCGGACCAGCCCAAACTCTCGTACTGCGTTTAAAAAATGTCTGAATAATTTATGATCATACTATGTGTTTCACTGTATTATAAGGGAAGTCTTATTACTTCGATATTTCTTAGTAAAATTATGACAATACATCGAATAAGTTACATAATTAATTAAAATTAATAATAATAATTGTGAACTCACAAATTGCACGGGTAGGCAGTGACTACTGAGTACTGACTCAAGTCAGTCAGACAGTCACACACTCACTGAGAGAGAGAGAGTGTGTGTGTGTAGGGGTAGAGGGAGGACAAGGTGAATGGATATGGGGGATAGGAGGAGGATGGTTGGTAAGAAGGGAGGATAGGGAACTCACAGGGGGATGGTGGGAGTATACAAAGTAGGAGGAGGATAGGTTGGTAAGGAGGGATGGTTGGGGTAGGTGGAGGATGGGTTGGTAAGAAGGGAGGGTAGGGGTTGAGAGAGGATGGGTTGGTGTGGAAGGGAGTGGATGGACATGGGTCGAGGATTGTATGGATGACGGGAAAGATTGGGATGGTGAAATATGCGTGGGTGTGTGCATATGCACCAGAGGATGAAAAGAATAGGACGGAGAGAGAGAGGATGAGTGTGTTTTGGGAGGAATTGAATGCGTGTCTGAGAAAGATTGATAATGGAAGGAGAGTGGTGATGATGGGAGATATGTATGGAAAAAAGGGAGGTGAGGAAGTGGGAAGTATTGTGGGTAAATGGGGTATAGAAGGAGTAAATGAGAAGGGTGAGTATCTGGTGGATGTCTGTGCCGAGAGGGGGTTGTTCTTGGCAAACACCTTCTTTCAGCACAAGATGATCCACAGGTATACATGGAAGAGAAGGGATGAAAGAGGAGAGCAGAAGCGTTTGATTGATTATTATGTGGCAGTGGATGAAAGGTTAAGGGACCCTGTGATGTAGTCAGAAAATTGGAGGTTTGCGAGTCCTTCAAATTTTGCCACGAAACATCACCCATATTGAAGGAGCGTGTTTCGTGGCATAGTCAGGAGGAATCACAAGCCTCCAAGTTTCATACAAGATCACAGGGTCGATGCAAAATTGGTGAGAGAAATTATCCAATGCTCCGACCATTTTGCATTGTTGGTAAGGATGAAGGTTAGTGCTAAGTGGGAATATGGTAGGAGGGATGAAGGGGTGAGAAAAAAAGAGGGAGGTGGCTAGTATGAAATTAGATGAAGCAGAATATAGGGAGGAATATAAGAAGAGGGAAGGTGATGTGCTGGGGGATGCAAGGATGGTGATAGGGGAGGGAGTGGGCGTGAATGATGTGTATGAAACATTCAAAACTTTAGTGTGTAAGACAGCAGCAGAAGTGGTGGGGTACAAAGTGCAAAAGAGGGGGAAGAAAGGGAGTGTATGGTGATCTGAAGAAGTGAAGGATGCAGTAGAGAATAAGAAAAAGGCTTTTAGGAGAACCCTGCAGAGAAATGTGCCAGAGGAGGTGAAAGAGGGAATACAATGAGTGTAAGAGGAAAGTGAAGAGGACAGTGAATGAGAGCAAAAGGAGAGTGGATGAGGAGTTTGGTAGGAAACTGAGTGAGAAGTTTAGAGAAAACAAGAAATTATTCTGGAATGAGGTGAACAGAGAAAGAGGAGAAGGAAAGTCTGGTAGCGTGAGAATGAAGAGAGAGGATGGAGTTTCTGTGAGTAGAAGTGAGGAAGTGAAAGAAGTGTGGAATAGGCATTTTGATCGGTTGATGAATGGGGAGGACGGGAGGGGAGGCAGTGGTGACATGCATGGGGATGGAGGCAGGAGGTAGACGACAGGATGTACAGGGAGAATTAGGAAGGGAAGAGGTCAGGAAAGCAATGGAAAAGTTGAAGATAGGAAAGGCACCGGGGGTGGATGAAATAACTGCAGAGATGCTGAGGTGTGGGGGGAGGAAGTGGTGGAGTGGATGCTGCTTATATGGATGGGTGCATGAGAGAGATGAAGGCAAAGGTGGAGGGCCTTGGTGCGAAACTGAGGTTGACTGGAGTACCTTGCCTTGGTTGCAAGCTTATTTGCGGATGACACTGTGCTGCTGGCCGAGAGTGAAAGGGAGTTACAGAGGGTGGTGGATGAGTTTCAGTCCGTGTGTAAGCAAAGAAATCTGAAGGTGAATGTTGGTAAGAGTAAGGTGATGATATTTGAAAGAACCAAAACAGAAGTAATTGACTTTGCTACACCCTATAGAGTGGCTGTACCAACTGGGACTGGCACTTTAGGGAGTGAGAGGATGGAGGAGGTGAGGGAATTCAAGTAACTGGGAACAGTTCTATGTAAACATGGAAGGAGAAATCAGAGAGAGAGAAATGATGGGCAGGCAGGTCATAATATCACTGAGGAGGATTATGAAGGGTAGAAGTGTGAGTATGGAAGTGAAAAAGGGACTGAGAAATAGTTCAATCCTGCCAACACTGACATATGCGTCAGAGATATGGACATGGAGTAGGGCTCATCAGTCTAGAATACGTGCTGTGGAAATGAGTTACTTGAGAGGAGCATGTGGACTTACAAGGTGGGATGGAGAAAGTAATGAATGTGTATATGTATGAGACATGTATAGGTGCAGTGGAAATGAGTTACTTGAGAGGAGCATGTGGACTTACTAGGTGGGATGGAGAATGTAATGAGTGTGTATGAGAGGTGTGGTATGAGTGAGAAGGCAGTTGGTATTGAGTGTGGAGTGGTTGAGAGAGTGAAGTGTAATACACTGAGGTGGTTTGGACATGTGGAGAGAATGCAAAGTGTGGAGTTTGTAAAGAAGGTGTATGGAAGTAAAGTTGTGGGACCTGGTGTGAGAGGCAGACCTCCGGTTAGATGGCAGAACAGAGTGGAAGAGTATGTGAGAGAAAGAAGTGTGAGGGGGGGAGGGGGGATGGAGAAAATGAGGAGTGCATTAACAGGGAAAACTGGAGACTCTTCTGCCGTGGCCACCCCCTTGGTGGGAGTTCCCGGAGGGATTAAGGCGTCGGAGCTATAGATAGATAGAACAGGATACATAACAAAACACAGAAGGACACACACACACACACATCAGGACACATAACAAAACACAGAAGGAAACACACACACACACACACAACAGGACACATAACAAAACACAGAAAGAAACACACGCACACACACACACACACAACAGGACACATAACAAAACACAGAAGGAAACACACACACACACACACAACAGGACACATAACAAAACACAGAAGGAAACACACACACACACACACACACAACAGGACACATAACAATACACACAAGGAAACACACACACGCATAACAGGACACATACCAAAATACAGAAGGAAACAACACACACACACACACACACACACCAGTACACATACCAAAATACAGAAGGAAACAACACACACACACCAGTACACATACCAAAACACAGAAGGAAGCAACACACACACACACACATAACAGGACACATACCAAAACACAGAAGGAAACATTACAACACACACACATACCAAAAAAAACACACACACACACAGCAGGACACATTAAGACAGACTAAAAAACATCAGCCTACTTAGTAACAATTACTTTTAGTACCTCAGTGTAAAAAACAATGGCGATGGACATGGATAGTGAGACGTATTAGAATTTAGACAGGAAGATAGAGGGAATCAGTGATGGGGTGACAGAGAGGAGGGTAGGAACTTAGGAAGGAGTGGGAGAGAGGGGGGGGGGTGAGTACAGATGGACCGGAGTACAGGAGGAGGAGGAAGAGGAGGGAGGGAGGGAAGAAAGGCGAGGCGGTAAGTGAAAGAATAGTGACGTCACTCCATAAATTTCGCGATTTTAGACCAATGGCGAAAGAACGATTAGAAGATCAGTGAAGATTATAATTATTTTGTATAAATAAATTTCCTTGTATAAGCATACTACAGAAGCAGATGAAGAAGCGAGCGGTGTCACAAACCACAGTTGCAAAGCTGCCCCTAGAGGTGGCAAGCTGACACTTAACAAAAATTCTGAGGATCGTATAGCTTTTGATGATAAATTAGTTTTATACCCAGGTTCGGGGTAAGGAGAATATAGCAAAGGGGCAGGTAATCTTACAAATTACTTTAATTCACAAATATATTATACACAAGAAATAAATAAGCCAGTAATAATAATACCCAAGAACAAATTGATAGTAAGCCCAAAATACAAATAGTAACTTGATCAGTAATCCCAAGACACAGACAAAGACATAGATATAATATTAACCTAACTGGAGGAAACAGTGCAAATACCACCCGTGAACAATACACACAAAAGAATGACAAATTTAATACTCAGCCTCGGGTCACAGGTACAGTTCTAGTGTTTCCAGTCACTGGAGAGGAGAGGAGGTCGAGTGTGTGCCCGGTTGCCCTGCCACGAAGTCACTGATCCAAGGAACTAAGCTACCCCTCCTCAACACCTCTGAATAGGAGCCTACGTGACTAGGAGAGATTGAAGAATGGAGGAATGAAGGAGGGTGTGGTGGAGAGGGGTAGTTAACGAGAGGTGGGTGAGTTAATGAGAAGTTAACTAAGGTGTGGCTGGCTTCTCTCTCTCTCCCTCACACACAAAAACACACACATACAGAAGTTATAAACATACATAAATACACCTATATAGACATACACAAGTAATACACAAACAAATACACATACATATATATATATATCGTGACACACCCCACCGCCAAAAACCTCCGTAAGGCTGAAGACGGAGGTAAGAAGGGTCCAGGAGCGGTGAGGAGCGTGAGGTGATCCGCTCTAGACGGGAGCACGGGAGAGGGAGTCTGCGAGGACGTTATCCACTCCCTTTATGTGCTGGACGGACAAGTTGTAGGGTTGGATTTGGAGAGCCCATCTGAGGATACGTTGGTTCTTCGTCTTCATGGAGTGGATGAAGGCCAGTGGGTTGTGGTCGGAGAACACCAAGGTAGAACGAGGGGTGAGGTGGAGATAGCAGTCAAATTTCTGTAGGGCAGACACCAGGGACAGGGCTTCCTTCTCGATAGTTGAATAGCCCTTCTGGTGTGGCTTGAGTTTTGCAGAGTGGTAGGCGATCGGATGAAGTACTCATGTAGAAGGGTCAGGCTGGAGGAGAACCGCCCCGACTCCGACTCCACTTGCATCTATTTGTAAGTGGAAGGGTTGACTAAAGTCAGGGTTGCGTACCACCGGATGAGAAGCCAACAGGGTCTTGAGGTGGGTGAAGGCCAGGTCACAGGCGGGAGTCCACCGGAAGGGGACTGTAGAGCTGGTCAGATCGGTCAATGGTGCTGCCACGGTGGAGAAGTTGCTGCAGAACCTTCGGTAGAAGCCTGCCATCCCAAGGAACCGTAGGAGTTCCTTACGTGTAGTAGGAGTGGGAAGGGAAAGTAGGGCTTCCACGTTGGCTGCCTTGGGTCTCACCTCGCCATGTCCTACGATGTGTCCCAGGTAGGTCACCGAACCCCTTCCGAACGCCGACTTAGCCAGGTTCACGGTGATCCCAGCTTCTTGAAGTACGGAGAACAGACGTTGTAAACGGGTCAGGTGTCTCTGCCAGGTGTCCGCCACGACCACAATATCGTCCAGATAAGCAGCGGTACCCTCCAGGTCTTGAACAATCCCTGTGATCATTCTCTGGAAAGTTGCAGGGGCGTTACATAGGCCGAAGCTCAGAACCTTATACTGGAACAAGCCGAATGGGGTAACAAAGGCTGAGATGATGCGGGCTCTGGGTGTAAGTTGGATTTGGTAATAGCCCTTCTGGAGGTCAATAGTGGTAATAAATTTAGACTGACCTATATTATCAATTATCTCATCAATGCGAGGAAGAGGGAATGAATCACGAACTGTCACTTGATTTACTTTTCTATAGTCCGTGCAAAATCTGAATGAGCCATCAGGTTTAGGTATAAGGATACAGGGTGAAGCCCATGGTGACAAACTAGGTTCAGCTAAATTATTTGTTAACAAGTATTCTACTTCTTTTTTCATTATGGCTTTCGTATCTGGGTTAAGTTTATAAGCATTCTGTTTAATAGGTCTGGTACCTGGAAATAATTCAATATCATGCTGCATAAATGTACAAGTTCCAGGAAGATCAGATGTAACCTGAGGAAATTTAGTTAAGAGGGAAAAAATGTCATGAATTTGAGTGGGAGACAGCTGTGTCATGTAATTAGTAATATTACTTAGCCAATAAGAGTTTAAAGGGTTTCCCGTAATAGGAGGTAAATCTTCCAAAGTGGAATCACCATGTGACTCAGGCTCAGACAGACTTTCAGGATTCTGTTCAGGATTCATTATCTCCACCACCAAAGTACTCGCGGCAGTTAGGTCTTCCTCTGTTTCTCTGGAATGATAGGGTTTGATGAGATTAACATGAACCATTTGGGTGTTCTTTCGCCTATCAGGAGTGGAAATAACATAGTTAACCTTACCTAGTCTTCTCTCGACCAGATAAGGTTCCATGTACTTCACCTTAAGTGGCGAGCCTGGAATGGGAAGGAACAACAGAACTTTGTCTCCTGGTTTAAAAACACGAAGAACTGGCTTATGCTGTTGCTTTAACATTCTCTGTTGGGAGGTAAGAAGGTTTTCGATGGCAAAAGAACGAGACGAGCATTACTTAGCTTTGCTCGAAGATTCCGGATGTATGATTCTACTGAAACTGAGGTATGAGTAGAGTCTAGCCATTTATCCTTTACAACTTTTAGAAGACCCCTAATCTGTCTACCAAACAACAGCTCGAAAGGCGAGTACCCCAGGGATTCCTGTGGGCACTCTCTTATGGCAAACAGGAGAAAGTCCAGCTGTTCATCCCAATCCAGGTCATGCTCACAGCAAAATTTCTTTAACCCTGATTTGAGAGTCTGATGAAAACGTTCCAGGCAACCCTGGGACTGAGGGTGGTAAGCACTCGAGGTCGTATGAGCCGATCCTAACTCCCTCGTAACCTCTTGAAAGATGGTACTGGTGAAATTGCTTCCTTGATCTGTCTGAATTTCCTTAGGGACACCAAACGTGGTAAAGAAATGCAACAAAGGTTTGAGTAAGGCTTTAGAAGTAACAGTCTTGAGAGGAAAAACTTCAGGATATCTCGTGGTAACATCCATTACTGTTAATAAATACTGGTTACCTTTACAGGTTTTAGGAAGAGGCCCTACTACGTCCAGTACCACTTTCTCAAAAGGTTCGGAGGTTACAGGTATAGTATTCAGAGGGGCAGGAGGAATGACTTCATTTGGCTTTCCTGCCACCTGACAAGTGTGACAATATTTAATGTAGGTTTTGACCTCTTGTTTCATACCTGGCCAATAGAAGTTAACAAGTAATTTCTTATAGGTCTTGTTGATTCCTAAGTGACCAGACAAACCATCGTGTGCTAAACCAATCAAAGAGGATCGCACAGACTGAGGAACTACAATCTGATGGTACTCAGCCCAAGAGTGAAGGTGTTTCATGTGGGGAGGTCTGTAAGCTCTCAATAGAACATCATCTTGGTAATAGAAACACGGAAGGGTTGTTAGATCCTTAGTTTCCACAACAGAGTTTCTAATCTTAGATAAGGAAGTGTCATTCTGTTGACCTTGTATTAGTTCTTCCTTAGTGATGCTTTTGCTATTTAGACACTCTTTGGAAGTTTCAAGAGCTTTGGTGGAAGATGGAGTCTTGAGTTTACTTTGAGACCGAGTAACAGCACAGGAGGGATAAAGAGGTTCATCATCTGAAGTAGCGGGTAAAGGAGTATCAGACACTTTAAGGGTAGGAACAACTAGTTCACCTGCTAGATCGTTACCAAGGAGCATTTGCACTCCGGGGACAGGTAACGGAGTCTCCTTTAACGCTACTTGTACCTCTCCGACCATCAGTGGACATTTTAAGTACACACTAGCAAGGGGATAAGCAGTAGCAGTGGAAAGATCTGTGAGCAACACTTTCTCACCTGTTAGGGCAGAGTCACATTAGGCAAAGCATCCTTGAAGAGGACTGACTGTGCTGCAGCTGTATCTCTCAAAATAGTGATGGGTGAAGAAATGTTATCTAGACCTAAGGATACATGCCCTTTCTGTATGAAAGGTTGAAAAATATCAGTGGAGCTAGGGCTGTTACAGGTAGAGACAGATTTCTTAGACTGGAATGTTCTACTATCAACTGGAACTCTATTGGCATTCTTACAATTAGGGTGTTTGCACTGTGATATCATGTGTCCTGGTTTCTTACAATATGTGCACAGCATAGAAGAGGCATTATTGGAATTGTTAGAATGATTATTGGGACCTCGAGATGTACCACCCCCAGTACCATGAGTATTGTCAGAGGAAGACCTAGTAACTCGGGCCTGACTCTCCGTCCTCCCCAGACTGCATACCAAGAGTGAGTACGAGTCAGCTACCTCTGCGGCACTTTCCCAGGTGGTAACTCCTCTTTCCTCCACGTGTCGCAGAATATTCACTGGCATCTTATTTTTTAATTCTTCTAGGACAATTAGATTGATCAAAGATTCGAGGCTTTTAGTGTGAGTGGAATTCATCCATTTTTTCAGCAATCTCAATTTTTCTGTGGCAAATTCTACAAAAGTTTGTGAAAAAGTTTTAATCATATTGCGAAACTTTTGCCTATATGCCTCCGGAGTTATCCCATAAGCCTTGATACTATCCTTCACAAATGCATAATTTTCAAACTGTTCTAGGGTATTGAATACTCTATGAGCCTTACCAGTAAGTTTCGGGAACAATATCGTAAGCCAATGACTTTCGGCCCATTCATTTACTTTAGCAAGACTTTCAAAGGAACGAAAATATCCATCTACGTCTCTCTCATCAAATGAAGGTAACAAATTAGTGGCTTCAGAGGCTTTGAACTTTCCTTTGGCCTTAAGTTCTACTTCCTATCCTTTCAATTCAAGTTCTTGTTTCACCTGTTCTTCTTTCAATTTAACCTCGCGGAATCTTAAGTCCAGCTCTCTTTCCATCATCTGTTGCGCTCTTCTATCCTCCATCTCTAACTTCTGTTGAGCTATTTCTCTTTCCATCTGTAAGCGCCTAAGTTGTATATCATAATTTAATTGGAACTGCGGTGAAGTACGCTGGTCGGTGGGTGATTCTCCATGAGCGAGTTTCTCCTTTTCAGGAGGAGTTTGAGTCTCCTCACCAGGAGGATGTGTCTGCAAGTTGAAATGGGAAAGAAGCGAACTCTTAGGGGTTTTATCCCCAGAGGAGGTGCCAGGCGTCAAAACATCTATAGCGTCTGCAGGAAGAACTTCTAGGGTTACTAATCCTTCGACTACTACGTTCTTTATCACTTCTTTTTTAGCCCTGTCATTGCATGGTATCTTGTAAGAGTTTGCAATGTCTAACCAATCCTGTTTACGTAGGTCAGACAGAACCTCTATTGTAGGGCTCTTGACAAAAGCTTCCAGATCAAAAAGAGACATGTTGAATACTGGAGAGCGTATCAAAGGGAAAAAAGTTTGGCAGTGATCAGCAACGGCTGTTGCCTACGGATACGTTCGCAGAACTATTAGTGAGTTTGTGAGAGAGTGTGACAAGGATACATGGTATGATACTTGATAAGATACTTGAGATTCATAGGATACTTGATAAGATACTTGAATGATACTTGAGAGCCTTAGGCTCGAGAAACTCACTAGAAAAAGATAGCTCTAAACGAAACGCATGATGCTTGAAAAATGAGGGGCACTGAATCAGGAAGTCAATAACATCGTTCGTAAGGCATGACAATTAGATCCAAACAGAATCGAAGCTATTGAGTAGATAGCGTAGTTCGTACGGCGTATACAAAAATGATCCGGATAAAACGACGTGGTCGTTCGTACGGCATAAAAGCAAAAGATCCGGATAGAAACAACGCTATGAGATAAGACTAACACTACTGCCACGTGTATAGTCCTATAGACACTCCTTCCAAAAGCACACGAAAGATAATGTATAAGTAGAGAGGCTGAGCACAAAATTTCACACACAATTAAACACTAGATGCCAATAAATATCCCTAACACACAATTAGCTAGACACGAGAAAATTCCTAACACATAAATGGCTAAACACGAAAAATAGATTACAAAAAAAAAACACTGGCTGGAAAATAAGGTGGTTAACACTAAGGGGATGTAAATAGTTGACAAATTAACAAGCAACAAGTAATTACACGTTAACTATAATCCTGGTCACGGCACCATTTTTATGTCACAAACCACAGTTGCAAAGCTGCCCCTAGAGGTGGCAAGCTGACACTTAACAAGAATTCTGAGGATCGTATAGCTTTTGATGATAAATTAGTTTTATACCCAGGTTCGGGGTAAGGAGAATATAGCAAAGGGGCAGGTAATCTTACAAATTACTTTAATTCACAAATATATTATACACAAGAAATAAATAAGCCAGTAATAATAATACCCAAGAACAAATTGATAGTAAGCCCAAAATACAAATAGTAACTTGATCAGTAATCCCAAGACACAGACAAAGACATAGATATAATATTAACCTAACTGGAGGAAACAGTGCAAATACCACCCGTGAACAATACACACAAAAGAATGACAAATTTAATACTCAGCCTCGGGTCACAGGTACAGTTCTAGTGTTTCCAGTCACTGGAGAGGAGAGGAGGTCGAGTGTGTGCCCGGTTGCCCTGCCACGAAGTCACTGATCCAAGGAACTAAGCTACCCCTCCTCAACACCTCTGAATAGGAGCCTACGTGACTAGGAGAGATTGAAGAATGGAGGAATGAAGGAGGGTGTGGTGGAGAGGGGTAGTTAACGAGAGGAGGGTGAGTTAATGAGAAGTTAACTAAGGTGTGGCTGGCTTCTCTCTCTCTCCCTCACACACAAAAACACACACATACAGAAGTTATAAACATACATAAATACACCTATATAGACATACACAAGTAATACACAAACAAATACACATACATATATATATATATATATCGTGACAGCGGTGTGTGAGTGTTATAATCCATTACAAAATCTTTTGTAATTCTTGCCCGTGTGGAGAAATAGATGCATGATGACTCAGCAGTTCCTCTGCTTACCACTCATTCATAACAGTTAACCTAGCAAACTCAGATACATAATCAACTACTATTTAGAACTCTCGCTGTTAAAAGCAATATGTTGAATCGTACGTTTGGCAGCTACCGGCGCCATCCCACCTGGAGGCAGGCGCCTGGCAGAAAGGCTAGATAGACCGGAGAAATTGTGATAGTACAACACTCTTTTCAACTTTTCAAAGTTATTCTATAACGTACCTACATCTAAACTATACCCATAGAATGCTTAAACAATGTAGTTTCTTAAGCGAAATAGTATATTTTATTATTATTTACCAATTCTCGTTTTTAATCTAATATTTCATTACGAGAATAACTTTTCACATATTCTCCATGACAGTCGTATTTATTATACCTGTAATATCTTTCTTAATAGGAAACTGAACACTTTTTGGCATATATCAATTAAAAGCTAAGAAAATTTGGCCTCTAATGAAGTCTGAAATATCACAGTATACGTTATACTGTGGTCATATCAAGTTGATGAAGTAAAGTAACGGTCAACAGATTATTCGTGTTTACCTTACGCGTGACATTATTACCTATACTTTAAAGGGAATTATCTCGCTTAAGTAGGCGTGGTGCTCGACTGGCTGTGATACTCAGCCACTTATATATAATATGGATTAGAGAGAAATAATATCAACAGTCATTCATGGGGTGGTGGGTGTGCGAGTGTCATCACAGTGCTTGGACTGTAAATATCAAAAGTCATTCATGGGGTAGTGAGTGTGTGGGTGTCATTACAGTGCTTGGACTGTAAATATCAAAAGTCTTTCATGGGGTGGTAGGTGTATGGGTGCCATTACATTGATTTGACAGTAAATATCAACAGTCATTCATGGGTTGGTAGGAGTGTTGGTGTCATTACAGTGCTTGGAGAGTAAATATCAACAGTCATTCATGGGGTGTTGGGTGTGTGGGTGTCATTATAGTGCTTGGACTGTAAATATCAACAGTCATTCATGAGATGGTGGGTGTGTGGCTGTCATTACAGTGCTTGGACTGTAAATATCAACAGTCAATCATGGGATGGTAGGTGTGTGGGTGTCATTACAGTGATTGGACTGTAAATATCAAGAGTCATTCAAGGGGTGGTTGGTGTGTGGGTGTCATTACAGTGCATGGACTGTAAATATGGATATTCATTCATGGGTTCGTGGATGTGTGGGCATCATTAAAGTGCTTGAACTGTAAATATCAACAGTCATTTAGAGTTTGGTGGGTGTGTAGCTGTCATTACAAGGCATGGACTGTAAATATCAACAGTCATTCATGGGGTGGAGGGTGTGAGGGTGTCATTTCAGTGATTGGACTGTAAATATCAACAGTCATTCCTGGGGTGGTGGGTGTGTGGGTATCATTACAATGCTTGGATTGTAAATATCAACAGTCATTCATGGGGTGGCGGGTGTGTGAGTGTCATTACAGTGCTTGGAGTGTAAATATCAACAGTCAGTCATGGGGTGGTGGGTGTGTGGGTGTCATTACAGTGTTTGGATTGTAAATATCAACAGTCATTCATGAGGTGGTGGGTGTGTGGGTGTCATTACAGTGCTTAAACTGTAAATATCAATAGCCATTCATGGTGTGGTGGGTGTGTGGGTGTCATTACAGTGCTTGGACTGTAAATATCAACTGTCATTCATGGGGTGGTGGATATGTGGGTGTCATTGCAGTGCATGGAGTGTAAATATCAACAGTCATTCATGGGGTGTTGGGTATGTGGTTGTCATTACAGTGCTTAAAATGCAAATATCAACAGTCATTCATGGGGTGGTAGGTATGTGGGTGTCATTACAGTGATTGGACTGTAAATATCAACAGTCATTCAAGGGATGGTAGGTGTGTGTGTGTCATTACAGTGCTTGACCTGTAAATTTCAACAGTCATTAATGGGGTGGTGGGTCTGTGGGTGTCATTACAGTGCTTGAAATGTAAATGTCAACAGTCATTCATAAGGGGTATGTGTGTTGGTATCATTACAGTGCTTGGACTGTAAATATTAAAAGTCTTTCATGGGGTGGTAGGTGTGTGGGTGCCATTACATTGATTGGACAGTAAATATCAACAGTCATTCATGGGGTGGTGGGTGTGTTGGTGTAATTACAGTGCTTGGACTGTAAATATCAACTGTCATTCAGGAGGTGGTGGGTGTGTAAGTATAATTGCATTGCTTGGGCTGTAACTATCAACAGTCAATCATGGGGTGGTGGGTGTGTGAGTGTCATTACAGTGCATGGACTGTAAATATGTACAGTCATTCATGGGTTGGTGAATGTGTTAGCATCATTACAGTGCTTGGACTGTAAATATCAACAGTCATTTATAGTTTGGTAGGTGTGTGGGTGTCATTACGGTGCATGGACTGTAAATATCAACCGTCATTCATAGGGTGGAGGGTGTGAGGGTGTCATTTCAGTGTTTAGACTGTAAATATCAACATTCATTCATGGGGTGGTGGGTGTGTGGGTATCATTACAATGCTTGGATTGTAAATATCAACAGTCATTCTTTAGGTGGCGGGTGTGTGGGTGTCATTATAGTGATTGGAGTGTAAATATCAACAGTCATTTATGGGGTGGTGGGTGTGTGGGTGTCATTACAGTGCTTGGACTATAAATATCAATAGTCATTCATGGGGTGGTGGTTGTGTGGGTGTCATTACAGTGCTTGGACTGTAAATATCAATAGCTGTTCATAATGTAGTGGGTGTGTGGGTGTCATTACAGTGCTTGGACTGTAAATATCAACTGTCATTCATGGGGTGGTGGGTATGTGGGTGTCATTACAGTGCTTGGACTGTAAATATCAAAAGTCTTTCATGGGGTGGTAGGTGTATGGGTGCCATTACATTGATTTGACAGTAAATATCAACAGTCATTCATGGGTTGGTAGGAGTGTTGGTGTCATTACAGTGCTTGGAGAGTAAATATCAACAGTCATTCATGGGGTGTTGGGTGTGTGGGTGTCATTATAGTGCTTGGAATGTAAATATCAACAGTCATTCATGAGATGGTGGGTGTGTGGCTGTCATTACAGTGCTTGGACTGTAAATATCAACAGTCAATCATGGGATGGTAGGTGTGTGGGTGTCATTACAGTGATTGGACTGTAAATATCAAGAGTCATTCAAGGGGTGGTTGGTGTGTGGGTGTCATTACAGTGCATGGACTGTAAATATGGACATTCATTCATGGGTTCGTGGATGTGTGGGCATCATTAAAGTGCTTGAACTGTAAATATCAACAGTCATTTAGAGTTTGGTGGGTGTGTAGCTGTCATTACAAGGCATGGACTGTAAATATCAACAGTCATTCATGGGGTGGAGGGTGTGAGGGTGTCATTTCAGTGATTGGACTGTAAATATCAACAGTCATTCCTGGGGTGGTGGGTGTGTGGGTATCATTACAATGCTTGGATTGTAAATATCAACAGTCATTCATGGGGTGGCGGGTGTGTGAGTGTCATTACAGTGCTTGGAGTGTAAATATCAACAGTCAGTCATGGGGTGGTGGGTGTGTAGGTGTCATTACAGTGTTTGGATTGTAAATATCAACAGTCATTCATGAGGTGGTGGGTGTGTGGGTGTCATTACAGTGCTTAAACTGTAAATATCAATAGCCATTCATGGTGTGGTGGGTGTGTGGGTGTCATTACAGTGCTTGGACTGTAAATATCAACTGTCATTCATGGGGTGGTGGATATGTGGGTGTCATTGCAGTGCTTGGAGTGTAAATATCAACAGTCATTCATGGGGTGTTGGGTATGTGGTTGTCATTACAGTGCTTAAAATGCAAATATCAACAGTCATTCATGGGGTGGTAGGTGTGTGGGTGTCATTACAGTGATTGGACTGTAAATATCAACAGTCATTCAAGGGGTGGTAGGTGTGTGTGTGTCATTACAGTGCTTGACCTGTAAATTTCAATAGTCATTAATGGGGTGGTGGGTCTGTGGGTGTCATTACAGTGCTTGAAATGTAAATGTCAACAGTCATTCATAAGGGGTATGTGTGTGGGTATCATTACATTGCTTGGACTGTAAATATTAAAAGTCTTTCATGGGGTGGTAGGTGTGTGGGTGCCATTACATTGATTGGACAGTAAATATCAACAGTCATTCATGGGGTGGTGGGTGTGTTGGTGTAATTACAGTGCTTGGACTGTAAATATCAACTGTCATTCAGGAGGTGGTGGGTGTGTAAGTATAATTGCATTGCTTGGGCTGTAACTATCAACAGTCAATCATGGGGTGGTAGGTGTGTGAGTGTCATTACAGTGCATGGACTGTAAATATGGACAGTCATTCATGGGTTGGTGAATGTGTTAGCATCATTACAGTGCTTGGACTGTAAATATCAACAGTCATTTATAGTTTGGTAGGTGTGTGGGTGTCATTACGGTGCATGGACTGTAAATATCAACCGTCATTCATAGGGTGGAGGGTGTGAGGGTGTCATTTCAGTGTTTAGACTGTAAATATCAACAGTCATTCATGGGGTGGTGGGTGTGTGGGTATCATTACAATGCTTGGATTGTAAATATCAACAGTCATTCTTTAGGTGGCGGTTCTGTGGGTGTCATTATAGTGATTGGAGTGTAAATATCAACAGTCATTTATGGGGTGGTGGGTGTGTGGGTGTCATTACAGTGCTTGGACTATAAATATCAACTGTCATTCATGGGGTGGTGGGTATGTGGGTGTCATTACAGTGCTTGGACTGTAAATATCAAAAGTCTTTCATGGGGTGGTTGGTGTGTGGGTGTCATTACAGTGCATGGACTGTAAATATGGACATTCATTCATGGGTTCGTGGATGTGTGGGCATCATTAAAGTGCTTGAACTGTAAATATCAACAGTCATTTAGAGTTTGGTGGGTGTGTAGCTGTCATTACAAGGCATGGACTGTAAATATCAACAGTCATTCATGGGGTGGTGGTTGTGTGGGTGTCATTACCGTGCTTGGACTGTAAATATCAATAGCTGTTCATGGTGTAGTGGGTGTGTGGGTGTCATTATAGTGCTTGGACTGTAAATATCAACTGTCATTCATGGGGTGGTGGGTATGTGGGTGTCATTACAGTGCTTGGACTGTAAATATCAAAAGTCTTTCATGGGGTGGTAGGTGTATGGGTGCCATTACATTGATTTGACAGTAAATATCAACAGTCATTCATGGGTTGGTAGGAGTGTTGGTGTCATTACAGTGCTTGGAGAGTAAATATCAACAGTCATTCATGGGGTGTTGGGTGTGTGGGTGTCATTATATTGCTTGGACTGTAAATATCAACAGTCATTCATGAGATGGTGGGTGTGTGGCTGTCATTACAGTGCTTGGACTGTAAATATCAACAGTCAATCATGGGATGGTAGGTGTGTGGGTGTCATTACAGTGATTGGACTGAAAATATCAAGAGTCATTCAAGGGGTGGTTGGTGTGTGGGTGTCATTACAGTGCATGGACTGTAAATATGGACATTCATTCATGGGTTCGTGGATGTGTGGGCATCATTAAAGTGCTTGAACTGTAAATATCAACAGTCATTTAGAGTTTGGTGGGTGTGTAGCTGTCATTACAAGGCATGGACTGTAAATATCAACAGTCATTCATGGGGTGGAGGGTGTGAGGGTGTCATTTCAGTGATTGGACTGTAAATATCAACAGTCATTCCTGGGGTGGTGGGTGTGTGGGTATCATTACAATGCTTGGATTGTAAATATCAACAGTCATTCATGGGGTGGCGGGTGTGTGAGTGTCATTACAGTGCTTGGAGTGTAAATATCAACAGTCAGTCATGGGGTGGTGGGTGTGTGGGTGTCATTACAGTGTTTGGATTGTAAATATCAACAGTCATTCATGAGGTGGTGGGTGTGTGGGTGTCATTACAGTGCTTAAACTGTAAATATCAATAGCCATTCATGGTGTGGTGGGTGTGTGGGTGTCATTACAGTGCTTGGACTGTAAATATCAACTGTCATTCATGGGGTGGTGGATATGTGGGTGTCATTGCAGTGCTTGGAGTGTAAATATCAACAGTCATTCATGGGGTGTTGGGTATGTGGTTGTCATTACAGTGCTTAAAATGCAAATATCAACAGTCATTCATGGGGTGGTAGGTGTGTGGGTGTCATTACAGTGATTGGACTGTAAATATCAACAGTCATTCAAGGGGTGGTAGGTGTGTGTGTGTCATTACAGTGCTTGACCTGTAAATTTCAACAGTCATTAATGGGGTGGTGGGTCTGTGGGTGTCATTACAGTGCTTGAAATGTAAATGTCAACAGTCATTCATAAGGGGTATGTGTGTGGGTATCATTACAGTAAATATTAAAAGTCTTTCATGGGGTGGTAGGTGTGTGGGTGCCATTACATTGATTGGACAGTAAATATCAACAGTCATTCATGGGGTGGTGGGTGTGTTGGTGTAATTACAGTGCTTGGACTGTAAATATCAACTGTCATTCAGGAGGTGGTGGGTGTGTAAGTATAATTGCATTGCTTGGGCTGTAACTATCAACAGTCAATCATGGGGTGGTGGGTGTGTGAGTGTCATTACAGTGCATGGACTGTAAATATATACAGTCATTCATGGGTTGGTGAATGTGTTAGCATCATTACAGTGCTTGGACTGTAAATATCAACAGTCATTTATAGTTTGGTAGGTGTGTGGGTGTCATTACGGTGCATGGACTGTAAATATCAACCGTCATTCATAGGGTGGAGGGTGTGAGGGTGTCATTTCAGTGTTTAGACTGTAAATATCAACAGTCATTCATGGGGTGGTGGGTGTGTGGGTATCATTACAATGCTTGGATTGTAAATATCAACAGTCATTCTTTAGGTGGCGGGTGTGTGGGTGTCATTATAGTGATTGGAGTGTAAATATCAACAGTCATTTATGGGGTGGTGGGTGTGTGGGTGTCATTACAGTGCTTGGACTATAAATATCAATAGTCATTCATGGGGTGGTGGTTGTGTGGGTGTCATTACAGTGCTTGGACTGTAAATATCAATAGCTGTTCATAATGTAGTGGGTGTGTGGGTGTCATTACAGTGCTTGGACTGTAAATATCAACTGTCATTCATGGGGTGGTGGGTATGTGGGTGTCATTACAGTGCTTGGACTGTAAATATCAAAAGTCTTTCATGGGGTGGTAGGTGTATGGGTGCCATTACATTGATTTGACAGTAAATATCAACAGTCATTCATGGGTTGGTAGGAGTGTTGGTGTCATTACAGTGCTTGGAGAGTAAATATCAACAGTCATTCATGGGGTGTTGGGTGTGTGGGTGTCATTATAGTGCTTGGAATGTAAATATCAACAGTCATTCATGAGATGGTGGGTGTGTGGCTGTCATTACAGTGCTTGGACTGTAAATATCAACAGTCAATCATGGGATGGTAGGTGTGTGGGTGTCATTACAGTGATTGGACTGTAAATATCAAGAGTCATTCAAGGGGTGGTTGGTGTGTGGGTGTCATTACAGTGCATGGACTGTAAATATGGACATTCATTCATGGGTTCGTGGATGTGTGGGCATCATTAAAGTGCTTGAACTGTAAATATCAACAGTCATTTAGAGTTTGGTGGGTGTGTAGCTGTCATTACAAGGCATGGACTGTAAATATCAACAGTCATTCATGGGGTGGAGGGTGTGAGGGTGTCATTTCAGTGATTGGACTGTAAATATCAACAGTCATTCCTGGGGTGGTGGGTGTGTGGGTATCATTACAATGCTTGGATTGTAAATATCAACAGTCATTCATGGGGTGGCGGGTGTGTGAGTGTCATTACAGTGCTTGGAGTGTAAATATCAACAGTCAGTCATGGGGTGGTGGGTGTGTAGGTGTCATTACAGTGTTTGGATTGTAAATATCAACAGTCATTCATGAGGTGGTGGGTGTGTGGGTGTCATTACAGTGCTTAAACTGTAAATATCAATAGCCATTCATGGTGTGGTGGGTGTGTGGGTGTCATTACAGTGCTTGGACTGTAAATATCAACTGTCATTCATGGGGTGGTGGATATGTGGGTGTCATTGCAGTGCTTGGAGTGTAAATATCAACAGTCATTCATGGGGTGTTGGGTATGTGGTTGTCATTACAGTGCTTAAAATGCAAATATCAACAGTCATTCATGGGGTGGTAGGTGTGTGGGTGTCATTACAGTGATTGGACTGTAAATATCAACAGTCATTCAAGGGGTGGTAGGTGTGTGTGTGTCATTACAGTGCTTGACCTGTAAATTTCAACAGTCATTAATGGGGTGGTGGGTCTGTGGGTGTCATTACAGTGCTTGAAATGTAAATGTCAACAGTCATTCATAAGGGGTATGTGTGTGGGTATCATTACATTGCTTGGACTGTAAATATTAAAAGTCTTTCATGGGGTGGTAGGTGTGTGGGTGCCATTACATTGATTGGACAGTAAATATCAACAGTCATTCATGGGGTGGTGGGTGTGTTGGTGTAATTACAGTGCTTGGACTGTAAATATCAACTGTCATTCAGGAGGTGGTGGGTGTGTAAGCATAATTGCATTGCTTGGGCTGTAACTATCAACAGTCAATCATGGGGTGGTGGGTGTGTGAGTGTCATTACAGTGCATGGACTGTAAATATGGACAGTCATTCATGGGTTGGTGAATGTGTTAGCATCATTACAGTGCTTGGACTGTAAATATCAACAGTCATTTATAGTTTGGTAGGTGTGTGGGTGTCATTACGGTGCATGGACTGTAAATATCAACCGTCATTCATAGGGTGGAGGGTGTGAGGGTGTCATTTCAGTGTTTAGACTGTAAATATCAACAGTCATTCATGGGGTGGTGGGTGTGTGGGTATCATTACAATGCTTGGATTGTAAATATCAACAGTCATTCTTTAGGTGGCGGTTCTGTGGGTGTCATTATAGTGATTGGAGTGTAAATATCAACAGTCATTTATGGGGTGGTGGGTGTGTGGGTGTCATTACAGTGCTTGGACTATAAATATCAATAGTCATTCATGGGGTGGTGGTTGTGTGGGTGTCATTACCGTGCTTGGACTGTAAATATCAATAGCTGTTCATGGTGTAGTGGGTGTGTGGGTGTCATTATAGTGCTTGGACTGTAAATATCAACTGTCATTCATGGGGTGGTGGGTATGTGGGTGTCATTACAGTGCTTGGACTGTAAATATCAAAAGTCTTTCATGGGGTGGTAGGTGTATGGGTGCCATTACATTGATTTGACAGTAAATATCAACAGTCATTCATGGGTTGGTAGGAGTGTTGGTGTCATTACAGTGCTTGGAGAGTAAATATCAACAGTCATTCATGGGGTGTTGGGTGTGTGGGTGTCATTATAGTGCTTGGACTGTAAATATCAACAGTCATTCATGAGATGGTGGGTGTGTGGCTGTCATTACAGTGCTTGGACTGTAAATATCAACAGTCAATCATGGGATGGTAGGTGTGTGGGTGTCATTACAGTGATTGGACTGTAAATATCAAGAGTCATTTAAGGGGTGGTTGGTGTGTGGGTGTCATTACAGTGCATGGACTGTAAATATGGACATTCATTCATGGGTTCGTGGATGTGTGGGCATCATTAAAGTGCTTGAACTGTAAATATCAACAGTCATTTAGAGTTTGGTGGGTGTGTAGCTGTCATTACAAGGCATGGACTGTAAATATCAACAGTCATTCATGGGGTGGAGGGTGTGAGGGTGTCATTTCAGTGATTGGACTGTAAATATCAACAGTCATTCCTGGGGTGGTGGGTGTGTGGGTATCATTACAATGCTTGGATTGTAAATATCAACAGTCATTCATGGGGTGGCGGGTGTGTGAGTGTCATTACAGTGCTTGGAGTGTAAATATCAACAGTCAGTCATGGGGTGGTGGGTGTGTGGGTGTCATTACAGTGTTTGGATTGTAAATATCAACAGTCATTCATGAGGTGGTGGGTGTGTGGGTGTCATTACAGTGCTTAAACTGTAAATATCAATAGCCATTCATGGTGTGGTGGGTGTGTGGGTGTCATTACAGTGCTTGGACTGTAAATATCAACTGTCATTCATGGGGTGGTGGATATGTGGGTGTCATTGCAGTGCTTGGAGTGTAAATATCAACAGTCATTCATGGGGTGTTGGGTATGTGGTTGTCATTACAGTGCTTAAAATGCAAATATCAACAGTCATTCATGGGGTGGTAGGTGTGTGGGTGTCATTACAGTGATTGGACTGTAAATATCAACAGTCATTCAAGGGGTGGTAGGTGTGTGTGTGTCATTACAGTGCTTGACCTGTAAATTTCAACAGTCATTAATGGGGTGTTGGGTCTGTGGGTGTCATTACAGTGCTTGAAATGTAAATGTCAACAGTCATTCATAAGGGGTATGTGTGTGGGTATCATTACAGTAAATATTAAAAGTCTTTCATGGGGTGGTAGGTGTGTGGGTGCCATTACATTGATTGGACAGTAAATATCAACAGTCATTCATGGGGTGGTGGGTGTGTTGGTGTAATTACAGTGCTTGGACTGTAAATATCAACTGTCATTCAGGAGGTGGTGGGTGTGTAAGTATAATTGCATTGCTTGGGCTGTAACTATCAACAGTCAATCATGGGGTGGTGGGTGTGTGAGTGTCATTACAGTGCATGGACTGTAAATATGGACAGTCATTCATGGGTTGGTGAATGTGTTAGCATCATTACAGTGCTTGGACTGTAAATATCAACAGTCATTTATAGTTTGGTAGGTGTGTGGGTGTCATTACGGTGCATGGACTGTAAATATCAACCGTCATTCATAGGGTGGAGGGTGTGAGGGTGTCATTTCAGTGTTTAGACTGTAAATATCAACAGTCATTCATGGGGTGGTGGGTGTGTGGGTATCATTACAATGCTTGGATTGTAAATATCAACAGTCATTCTTTAGGTGGCGGGTGTGTGGGTGTCATTATAGTGATTGGAGTGTAAATATCAACAGTCATTTATGGGGTGGTGGGTGTGTGGGTGTCATTACAGTGCTTGGACTATAAATATCAATAGTCATTCATGGGGTGGTGGTTGTGTGGGTGTCATTACAGTGCTTGGACTGTAAATATCAATAGCTGTTCATGGTGTAGTAGGTGTGTGGGTGTCATTACAGTGCTTGGACTGTAAATATCAACTGTCATTCATGGGGTGGTGGGTATGTGGGTGTCATTACAGTGCTTGGACTGTAAATATCAACAATCATTTATGGGGTGGTGGGTATGTGGGTGTCTTTACAGTGCCGGGAGTGTAAATATCAACAGTCATTTATAGGGTGGTGGGTGTGTGGGTGTCATTACAGTGCTTGGACTGTAAATATCAACAGTTATTTATGGGGTGGTTTTTGTGTGGGTATCATTATAGTGCTTGGACTGTAAATATCAACAGTCATTCATGGGGTGGTGGGTATGTGGGTGTCATTACAGTGCTTAAAATGTAAATATCAACAGTCATTCATGGGGTGGTAGGTGTGTGGGTGTCATTACAGTGATTGGACTGTAAATATCAACAGTCATTCAAGGGGTGGTAAGGGTGTGTGTGTCATTACAGTGCTTGACGTGTAAATTTCAACAGTCATTAATGGGGTGGTGGGTCTGTGGGTGTCATTACAGTGCTTGGACTGTAAATGTCAACTGTCATTCATAAGAAGTATGTGTGTGGGTATCATTACAGTGCTTGGACTGTAAATATCAAAAGTCTTTCATGGGGTGGTAGGTGTGTGGATGCCATTACATTGATTGGACAGTAAATATCAACAGTCATTCATGGGGTGGTGGGTGTGCTGGTGTAATTACAGTGCTTGGACTGTAAATATCAACTGTCATTTATAAGATGGTGGGTGTGTGGGTATCATTACATTGCTTGGGCTGTAACTATCAACAGTCATTCATGGGGTGGTGGGTGTGTGAGTGTCATTACAGTGCATGGACTGTAAATATCAACAGTCATTTATAGTTTGGTGGGTGTGTGGGTGTCATTACGGTGCATGTACTGTAAATATCAACAGTCATTCATGGGGTGAAGGGTGTGATGGTTTCATTTAATTGCTTAGACTGTAAATATCAACAGTCATTCATGGGGTGGTGGGTGTGTGGGTATCATTACAATGCCTGGATTGTAAATATCAAAAGTCATTCATGGGTTGGTGGGTGTGTGGGTATCATTACAGTGCTTGGACTATAATTATAAACAGTCATTCATGGGAAAGGTGGGTGTGTGTGTGTGTCATTACAGTGCTTGACCTGTAACTATCAACAGTCATTCATGTTTGGTGGGTGTGTGGGTGTCATTACAGTGTTTGGACTATAAATATCAACAGTCATTCATGAGGTGGTGGGTGAGTGGGTGTTATTACAGTGCTTAGACTGTAAATATCAACAGTCATTCATGATGTGGTGGGTGTGTGGGTATCATTACATTGCTTTGACTGTAAATATCATCAGTCATTCATGGGGTGGTGGGTGTGTGGGTGTCATTACAGTGCTTGGTCTGTAAATATCAACTGTTATTCATGGGGTGGTTGGTATATGGGTGTCATTACAGTTCTAGGACTTTAAATATCAACAGTCATTCATGGGTCGGTGGGTATGTGGGTGTCTTTACAGTGCTTGGACTGTAAATATCATCATTCATTCATGGGGTGGTGGGTGTAAGGGCGTTATTTCAGTGTTTAGACTGTAAATATCAACAGTCATTCATGGGGTGGTGGATGTGTGGGTGTCATTACAGTGCTTGGACTGTAAATATCAATAGCCATTAATGGTGTGGTGGGTGTGTGGGTGTCATTACAGTGCTTGGACTGTAAATATCAACTGTCATTCATGGGGTGGTGGGTATGTGGGTGTCATTACAGTGCTTGGAGTGTAAATATCAACAATCATTTATGGGGTGGTGGGTATGTGGGTGTCTTTACAGTGCTTGGACTGTAAATATCAACAGTAATTCATGGGGTGAAGAATGTGAGGGTGTCATTTCAGTGTTTAGACTGTAAATATCATCAGTCATTCATGGGGTGGTGGGTGTGTGGGTGTCATTACAGTGCTTGGTCTGTAAATATCAACTGTTATTCATGGGGTGGTTGGTATATGGGTGTCATTACAGTTCTAGGACTTTAAATATCAACAGTCATTCATGGGTCGGTGGGTATGTGGGTGTCTTTACAGTGCTTGGACTGTAAATATCATCATTCATTCATGGGGTGGTGGGTGTAAGGGCGTTATTTCAGTGTTTAGACTGTAAATATCAACAGTCATTCATGGGGTGGTGGGTGTGTGGGTGTCATTACAGTGCTTGGACTGTAAATATCAATAGCCATTAATGGTGTGGTGGGTGTGTGGGTGTCATTACAGTGCTTGGACTGTAAATATCAACTGTCATTCATGGGGTGGTGGGTATGTGGGTGTCATTACAGTGCTTGGAGTGTAAATATCAACAATCATTTATGGGGTGGTGGGTATGTGGGTGTCTTTACAGTGCTTGGACTGTAAATATCAACAGTAATTCATGGGGTGAAGAATGTGAGGGTGTCATTTCAGTGTTTAGACTGTAAATATCAACAGTCATTCATGGGGTGGTGGGTGTTTGGGTATCATTACAATGTTTGGATTGTAAATATCAACAGTCATTCATGGGGTGGCGGGTGTGTGGGTGTCATTATAGTGACTGGAGTGTAAATATCAACAGTCATTTATGAGGTGGTGGGTGTGTAGGTGTTATTACAGTGCTTGGACTGTAAATTTCAACAGTCATTTATGGTGTGGTGGGTGTGTGGGTGTCATTACAGTGCTTGGACTATAAATATCAATAGTCTTTCATGGGGTGGTGAGTGTGTGGGTGTCATTACAGTGCTTGGACTGTAAATATCATTAGCCATTCATAAGGGGTATGTGTGTGGGTATCATTACAGTGCTTGGACTGTAAATATCAATTGTCATTTATGAGGTGGTGGGTGTGTGGGTATCATTACATTGCTTGGGCTGTAACTATCAACAGTCATTCATGGGGTGGTGGGTGTGTGGGTGTCATTACAGTGCTTGGACTATAAATATCACTAGTCATTCATGGGGTGTTAAGTGTGTGGGTGTCATTACAGTGCTTGGACTGTAAATATCAATAGCCATTCATGGTGTGGTGGGTGTGTGTCGTCATAACAGTGCTAGGACTGTAAATATCAACTGTCATTCATGGGATGGTGGGTATGTGGGTGTCATTACAGTTCTTGGAGTGTAAATATCAACAATCATTTATGGGGTGGTGGGTATGTGGGTGTCTTTACAGTGCGTAGAGTGTAAATATCAACTGTCATTCATGGGGTGGTGGGTATGTGGGTGTCATTACAGTGCTTGGACTCTAAATATCAACAGTTATTCATGGGGTGGTGTTTGTGTGGGTATCATTATAGTGCTTGGACTGTAAATATCAACAGTCATTCATGGGGTGGTGGGTATGTGGGTGTCATTAAAGTGCTTAAAATGTAAATATCAACAGTCATTTAAGGGGTGGTAGGTGTGTGAGTGTCATTACAGAGCTTGGACTGTAAATGTCAACAGTCATTCATAAGGGGTGTGTGTGTGGGTATCATTACAGTGCTTGGACTGTAAATTTCAACAGTCATTCATGGGGTTTTGGGTATGTGGGTGTCATTAAAGTGCTTAAAATGTAAATATCAACAGTCATTTATGTGGTGGTAGGTGTGTGGGTGTCATTACAGTGCTTGACCTGTAAATATCAACAGTCATTAATGGGGTGGTGGGTCTGTGGGGGTCATTACTGTGCTTGGACTGTAAATGTCAACAGTCATTCATAAGGGGTATGTGTGTGGGTATCATTACAGTGCTTGGACTGTAAATATCAAAAGTCTTTCATGGGGTGGTAGGTGTGTGGGAGCCATTACAGTGCTTGGACTTTAAATATCAACAGTCATTCATGGGTCGGTGGGTATGTGGGTGTCTTTACATTGCTTGGACTGTAAATATCATCAGTCATTCATTGGGTGGTGGGTGTGATGGTGTCATTTCAGTGTTTAGACTGTAAATATCAACAGTCATTCATGGGGTGGTGGGTGTGTGGGTATCATTACAATGCTTGGATTGTAAATATCAACAGTCATTTATGTGGTTTTAGGTATGTGGGTGTCATTAAAGTGCTTAAAATGTAAATATCAACAGTCATTTATGGGGTGGTAGGTGTGTGGGTGTCATTACAGTGACTGAATTGTAAATATAAACAGTCATTCAAGGGGTGGTAGATGTGTGTATATCATTACAGTGCTTGACCTGTAAATATCAACAGTCATTAATGGGGTGGTGGGTCTGTGGGTGTCATTACAGTGCTTGGACTGTAAATGTCCACAGTCATTCACAAGGGGTATGTGTGTGGGTATCATTACAGTGCTTGGACTGTAAATATCAAAATTCTTTCATGGGGTAGTAGGTGTGTGGGTGCCATTACATTGATTGGACAGTAAAATCAACAGTCATTCATGGGGTGGTGGGGGTATTGGTGTAATTACAGTGCTTGGACTGTAAATATCAACTGTCATTCATGAAGTGGTGGGTGTGTGGGTATCATTACATTGCTTGGGCTGTAACTATCAACAGTCATTCATGGGTGGTGGGTGTGTGGGTGTCATTACAGTGTTTGGACTATAAATATCAACAGTCATTCATGAGGTGGTGGGTGAATGGGTGTTATTACAGTGCTTAGACTGTAAATATCAACAGTCATTCATGATGTGGTGGGTGTGTGGGTATCATTACATTGCTTTGACTGTAAATATCATCAGTCATTCATGGGGTGGTGGGTGTGGGGGTGTCATTACAGTGCTTGGTCTGTAAATATCAACTGTAATTCATGGGTTGGTTGGTAAATGGGTGTCATTACAGTTCTAGGACTTTAAATATCAACAGTCATTCATGGGTCGGTGGGTATGTGGGTGTCTTTACAGTGCTTGGACTGTAAATATCATCATTCATTAATGGGGTGGTGGGTGTGAGGGCATCATTTCAGTGTTTTGACTGTAAATATCAACAGTCATTCATGGGGTTGTGGGTGTGTGGGTATCATTACAATGCTTGGATTGTAAATATCAACAGTCATTCATGGGGTGGCGGGTGTGTGGGTGTCATTATAGTGTTTGGAGTATAAATATCAACAGTCATTCATAAGGTGGTGTGTGTGTAGGTATTATTACAGTGCTTGGACGGTAATCTTCAACAGTCATTTATGGGGTGGTGGGTGTGTGGGTGTCATTACAGTTCTTGGACTATAAATATTAATAGTCATTCATGGGGTGGTGGATGTGTGGGTGTCATTACAGTTCTTGGACTGTAAAAATCAATAGCTATTCATGGTGTGGTGGGTGTGTAGGTGTCATTACAGTGCTTGGACTGTAAATATCAACTGTCATTCATGGGGTGGTGAGTATGTGGGTGTCATTACAGTGCTTGGAGTGTAAATATCAACAATCATTTATGGGGTGGTGGGTATGTGGGTGTCTTTACAGTGCTTGGACTGTAAATATCAACAGTAAATCATGGGGTGAAGAATGTGAGGGTGTCATTTCAGTGTTTAGACTGTAAATATCAACAGTCATTCATGGGGTGGTGGGTGTGTGGGTATCATTACAATGCTTGGATTGTAAATATCAACAGTCATTCATGGGGTGGTGGGTGTGTGGGTGTCATTACAGTGCTTGGACTATAAATATCACTAGTCATTCATGGGGTGGTAAGTGTGTGGGTGTCATTACAGTGCTTGGACTGTAAATATCAATAGCCATTCATGGTGTGGTGGGTGTGTGTCGTCATAACAGTGCTAGGACTGTAAATATCAACTGTCATTCATATGTTGGTGGGTATGTGGGTGTCATTACAGTTCTTGGAGTGTAAATATCAACAATCATTTATGGGGTGGTGGGTATGTGGGTGTCTTTACAGTGCGTGGAGTGTAAATATCAACAGTCATTTATAGGGTGGTGGGTGTGTGGGTGTCATTACAGTGCTTGTACTGTAAATATCAACAGTTATTCATGGGGTGGTGTTTGTGTGGGTATCATTATAGTGCTTGGACTGTAAATATCAACAGTCATTCATGGGGTGGTGGGTATGTGGGTGTCATTACAGTGCTTAAAATGTAAATATCAACAGTCATTCATGGGGTGGTGGGTGTGTGGGTATCATTACAGTGCTTGGACTATAATTATAAACAGTCATTCATGGGAAAGGTGGGTGTGTGTGTGTGTCATTACAGTGCTTGACCTGTAAATATCAACATTCATTAATGGGGTGGTTGGTCTGTGGGTGTCATTACAGTGCTTGGACTGTAAATGTCAACAGTCATTCATAAGGGGTGGGTGTGTGGGTATCATTACAGTGCTTGGACTGTAAATATCAACAGTAATTCATGGGGTGGCGGAAGTGTGGGTGTCATTACAGTGCTTGGACTGTAAATATCAACAGTCATTTATGGGGTTTTGGGTATATGGGTGTCATTAAAGAGCTTAAAATGTAAATATCAACAGTCATTTAAGGGGTGGTAGGTGTGTGGGTGTCATTACAGTGCTTGGACTGTAAATGTCAACAGTCATTCATAAGGGGTGTGTGTGTGGGTATCATTACAGTGCTTGGACTGTAAATATCAACAGTAATTCATGGGGTGGCGGAAGTGTGGGTGTCATTACACTGCTTGGACTGTAAATATCAACAGTCATTTATGGGGTTTTGGGTATGTGGGTGTCATTAAAGTGCTTAAAATGTAAATATCAACAGCCATTTATGGGGTGGTAGGTGTGTGGGTGTCATTACAGTGATTGGATTGTAAATATAAACAGTCATTCATGGGGTGGTAGATGTGTGTGTGTCATTACAGTGCTTGACCTGTAAATATCAACAGTCATTAATGGGGTGGTGGGTCTGTGGGTGTCATTACTGTGCTTGGACTGTAAATGTCAACAGTCATTCATAAGGGGTATGTGTGTGGGTATCATTACAGTGCTTGGACTGTAAATATCAAGTCTTTCATGGGGTGGTAGGTGTGTGGGTGCCATTACAGTGCTTGGACTTTAAATATCAACAGTCATTCATGGGTCGGTGGGTATGTGGGTGTCTTTACATTGCTTGGACTTTAAATATCATCAGTCATTCATTGGGTGGTGGGTGTGATGGTGTCATTTCAGTGTTTAGACTGTAATTATCAACAGTCATTCATGGGGTGGTGGGTGTGTGGGTATCATTACAATGCTTGGATTGTAAATATCAACAGTCATTTATGGGGTTTTGGGTATGTGGGTGTCATTAAAGTGCTTAAAATGTAAATATCAACAGTCATTTATGGGGTGGTAGGTGTGTGAGTGTCATTACAGTGATTGAATTGTAAATATAAACAGTCATTCAAGGGGTGGTAGATGTGTGTATGTTATTACAGTGCTTGACCTGTAAATATCAACAGTCATTAATGGGGTGGTGGGTCTGTGGGTGTCATTACAGTGCTTGGACTGTAAATGTTAACAGTCATTCATAAGGGGTATGTGTGTGGGTATCATTACAGTGCTTGGACTGTAAATATCAAAAGTCTTTCATGGGGTAGTAGGTGTGTGGGTGCTATTACATTGATTGGACTGTAAATATCAACAGTCATTGATGGGGTGGTGGGTGTATTGGTGTAATTACAGTGCTTGGGCTGTAACTATCAACAGTCATTCATGGGTGGTGGGTGTGTGGGTGTCATTACAGTGTTTGGACTATAAATATCAACAGTCATTCATGAGGTGGTGGGTGAGTGGGTGTTATTACAGTGCTTAGACTGTAAATATCAACAGTCATTCATGATGTGGTGGGTGTGTGGGTATCATTACATTGCTTTGACTGTAAATATCATCAGTCATTCATGGGGTGGTGGGTGTGGGGGTGTCATTACAGTGCTTGGTCTGTAAATATCAACTGTAATTCATGTGGTGGTTGGTATATGGGTGTCATTACAGTTCTAGGACTTTAAATATCAACAGTCATTCATGGGTCGGTGGGTATGTGGGTGTCTTTACAGTGCTTGGACTGTAAATATCATCATTCATTCATGGGGTGGTGGGTGTAAGGGCGTCATTTCAGTGTTTAGACTGTAAATATCAACAGTCATTCATGGGGTTGTGGGTGTGTGGGTATCATTACAATGCTTGGATTGTAAATATCAACAGTCATTCATGGGGTGGCGGGTGTGTGGGTGTCATTATAGTGTTTGGAGTGTAAATATCAACAGTCATTCATAAGGTGGTGGGTGTGTAGGTGTTATTACAGTGCTTGGACGGTAATCTTCAACAGTCATTTATGGGGTGGTGGGTGTGTGGGTGTCATTACAGTTCTTGGACTATAAATATTAATAGTCATTCATAGGGTTGTGGGTGTGTGGATGTCATTACAGTGCTTGGACTGTAAATATCAATAGCTATTCATGGTGTGGTTGGTGTGTGGGTGTCATTACAGTGCTTGGACTGTAAATATCAACTGTCATTCATGGGGTGGTGGGTATGTGGGTGTCATTATAGAGCTTGGAGTGTAAATATCAACAATCATTTATGGGGTGGTGGGTATGTGGGTGTCTTTACAGTGCTTGGACTGTAAATATCAACAGTAATTCATGTGGTGGTTGGTATATGGGTGTCATTACAGTTCTAGGACTTTAAATATCAACAGTCATTCATGGGTCGTTGGGTATGTGGGTGTCTTTACAGTGCTTGGACTGTAAATATCATCATTCATTCATGGGGTGGTGGGTGTAAGGGCGTCATTTCAGTGTTTAGACTGTAAATATCAACAGTCATTCATGGAGTTGTGGGTGTGTGGGTATCATTACAATGCTTGGATTGTAAATATCAACAGTCATTCATGGGGTGGCGGGTGTGTGGGTGTCATTATAATGTTTGGAGTGTAAATATCAACAGTCATTCATAAGGTGGTGGGTGTGTAGGTGTTATTACAGTGCTTGGACGGTAATCTTCAACAGTCATTTATGGGGTGGTGGGTGTGTGGGTGTCATTACAGTTCTTGGACTATAAATATTAATAATCATTCATAGTGTTGTGGGTGTGTGGATGTCATTACAGTGCTTGGACTGTAAATATCAATAGCTATTCATGGTATGGTTGGTGTGTGGGTGTCATTACAGTGCTTGGACTGTAAATATCAACTGTCATTCATGGGGTGGTGGGTATGTGGGTGTCATTATAGAGCTTGGAGTGTAAATATCAACAATCATTTATGGGGTGGTGGGTATGTGGGTGTCTTTACAGTGCTTGGACTGTAAATATCAACAGTAATTCATGGGGTGAAGAATGTGAGGGTGTCATTTCAGTGTTTAGACCGTAAATATCAACAGTCATTCATGGGGTGGTGGGTGTGTGGGTATCATTACAATGCTTGGATTGTAAATATCAACAGTCATTCATGGGGAGGTGGGTGTGTGGGTGTCATTATAGTGATTGGAGTGTAAATTTCAACAGTGATTTATAAGGTGGTGGGTGTGTAGGTGTTATAACAGTGCTTGGACTGTAAATTTCAACAGTCATTTATGGTGTGGTGGGTGTGTGGGTGTCATTACAGTGCTTGGACTATAAATATCAATAGTCATTCATGGGGTGGTAAGTGTGTGGGTGTCATTACAGTGCTTGGACTGTAAATATCAATAGCCATTCATGGTGTGGTAGGTGTGTGGCGTAATAACAGTGCTTGGACTGTAAATATCAACTGTCATTCATGGGGTGGTGGGTATGTGGGTGTCATTACAGTTCTTGGAGTGTAAATATCAACAATCATTTATGGGGTGGTGTGTATGTGGGTGTCTTTACAGTGCGTGGAGTGTAAATATCAACAGTCATTTATAGGGTGGTGGGTGTGTGGGTGTCATTACAGTGCTTGGACTGTAAATATCAACAGTTATTCATGGGGTGGTGTTTGTGTGGGTATCATTATAGTGCTTGGACTGTAAATATCAACAGTCATTCATGGGGTGGTGGGTATGTGGGTGTCATTACAGTGCTTAAAATGTTAATATCAACAGACATTCATGGGGTGGTGGGTGTGTGGGTATCATTACAATGCCTGGATTGTAAATATCAAAAGTCATTCATGGGGTGGTGGGTGTGTGGGTGTCATTACAGTGCTTGGACTATAATTATAAACAGTCATTCATGGGAAAGGTGGGTGTGTGTGTGAGTCATTACAGTGCTTGACCTGTAAATATCATCAGTCATTCATGGGGTGGTGGGTGTGATGGTGTCATTTCAGTGTTTAGACTGTAAATATCAACAGTCATTCATGGGGTGGTGGGTGTGTGGGTATCATTACAATGCTTGGATTGTAAATATCAACAGTCATTTATGGGGTTTTGGGTATGTGGGTGTCATTAAAGTGCTTAAAATGTAAATATCAACAGTCATTTATGGGGTGGTAGGTGTGTGGGTGTCATTACAGTGATTGAATTGTAAATATAAACAGTCATTCAAGGGGTGGTAGATGTGTGTATGTCATTACAGTGCTTGACCTGTAAATATCAACAGTCATTAATGGGGTGATGGGTCTGTGGATGTCATTACAGTGCTTGGACTGTAAATGTCAACCGTCATTCATAAGGGGTATGTGTGTGGGTATCATTACAGTGCTTGGACTGTAAATATCAAAAGTCTTTCATGGGGTAGTAGGTGTGTGGGTGCTATTACATTGATTGGACAGTAAATATCAACAGTCATTGATTGGGTGGTGGGTGTATTGGTGTAATTACAGTGCTTGGACTGTAAATATCAACTGTCATTCATGAAGTGGTGGGTGTGTGGGTGTCATTACATTGCTTGGGCTGTAACTATCAACAGTCATTCATGGGTGGTGGGTGTGTGGGTGTCATTACAGTGTTTGGACTATAAATATCAACAGTCATTCATGAGGTGGTGGGTGAGTGGGTGTTATTACAGTGCTTAGACTGTAAATATCAACAGTCATTCATGATGTGGTGGGTGTGTGGGTATCATTACATTGCTTTGACTGTAATTATCATCAGTCATTCATGGGGTGGTGGGTGTGGGGGTGTCATTACAGTGCTTAGTCTGTAAATATCAACTGTAATTCATGTGGTGGTTGGTATATGGGTGTCATTACAGTTATAGGACTTTAAATATCAACAGTCATTCATGGGTCGGTGGGTATGTGGGTGTCTTTACAGTGCTTGGACTGTAAATATCATCATTCATTCATGGGGTGGTGGGTGTAAGGGCGTCATTTCAGTGTTTAGACTGTAAATATCAACAGTCATTCATGATGTGGTGGGTGTGTGGGTATCATTACATTGCTTTGACTGTAATTATCATCAGTCATTAATGGGGTGGTGGGTGTGGGGGTGTCATTACATTGCTTAGTCTGTAAATATCAACTGTAATTCATGTGGTGGTTGGTATATGGGTGTCATTACAGTTCTAGGACTTTAAATATCAACAGTCATTCATGGGTCGGTGGGTATGTGGGTGTCTTTACAGTGCTTGGACTGTAAATATCATCATTCATTCATGGGGTGGTGGGTGTAAGGGCGTCATTTCAGTGTTTAGACTGTAAATATCAACAGTCATTCATGGGGTTGTGGGTGTGTGGGTATCATTACAATGCTTGGATTGTAAATATCAACAGTCATTCATGGGGTGGCGGGTGTGTGGGTGTCATTATAGTGTTTGGAGTGTAAATATCAACAGTCATTCATAAGGTGGTGGGTGTGTATGTGTTATCACAGTGCTTGGACGGTAATCTTCAACAGTCATTTATGGGGTGGTGGGTGTGTGGGTGTCATTACAGTTCTTAGACTATAAATATCAATAGCTATTCATGGTGTGGTTGGTGTGTGGGTGTCATTATAGTGCTTGGACTGTAAATATCAACTGTCATTCATGGGGTGGTGGGTATGTGGGTGTCATTATAGTGCTTGGAGTGTAAATATCAACAATCATTTATGGGGTGGTGGGTATGTGGGTGTCTTTACAGTGCTTGGACTGTAAATATCAACAGTAATTCATGGGGTGAAGAATGTGAGGGTGTCATTTCAGTGTTTAGACCATAAATATCAACAGTCATTCATAGGGTGGTGGGTGTGTGGGTATCATTACAATGCTTGGATTGTAAATATCAACAGTCATTCATGGGATGGTGGGTGTGTGGGTGTCATTATAGTGATTGGAGTGTAAATATCAACAGTGATTTATAAGGTGGTTGGTGTGTAGGTGTTATTACAGTGCTTGGACTGTAAATTTCAACAGTCATTTATGGTGTGGTGGGTGTGTGGGTGTCATTACAGTGCTTGGACTATAAATATCAATAGTCATTCATGGGGTGGTAAGTGTGTGGGTGTCATTACAGTGCTTGGACTGTAAATATCAATAGCCATTCATGGTGTGGTAGGTGTGTGGCGTCATAACAGTGCTTGGACTGTAAATATCAACTGTAATTCATGGGGTGGTGGGTATGTGGGTGTTATTACAGTTCTTGGAGTGTAAATATCAACAATCATTTATGGGGTGGTGGGTATGTGGGTGTCTTTACAGTGCGTGGAGTGTAAATATCAACAGTTATTCATGGGGTGGTGTTTGTGTGGGTATCATTATAGTGCTTGGACTGTAAATATCAACAGTCATTCATGGGGTGGTGGGAGTGTGGGTGTCATTACAGTGCTTAAAATGTAAATATCAACAGTCATTCATGGGGTGGTGGGTGTGTGGGTATCATTACAATGCCTGGATTGTAAATATCAAAAGTCATTCATGGGGTGGTGGGTGTGTGGGTGTCATTACAGTGCTTGGACTATAATTATAAACAGTCATTCATGGGAAAGGTGGGTGTGTGTGTGTGTCATTACAGTGCTTGACCTGTAAATATCAACAGTCATTAATGGGGTGGTTGGTCTGTGGGTGTCATTACAGTGCTTGGACTGTAAATGTCAACAGTCATTCATAAGGGGTGTGTGTGTGGGTATCATTACAGTGCTTGGACTGTAAATATCAACAGTAATTCATGGGGTCGCGGAAGTGTGGGTGTCATTACATTGCTTGAACTGTAAATATCAACAGTCATTTATGGGGTTTTGGGTATGTGGGTGTCATTAAAGTGCTTAAAATGTAAATATCAACAGTCATTTAAGGGGTGGTAGGTGTGTGGGTGTCATTACAGTGATTGGATTGTAAATATAAACAGTCATTCAAGAAGTGGTAGATGTGTATGTGTCAATACAGTGCTTGACCTGTAAATATCAACAGTCATTAATGGGGTGGTGGGTCTGTGGGTGTCATTACTGTGCTTGGACTGTAAATGTCAACAGTCATTCATAAGGGGTATGTGTGTGGGTATCATTACAGTGCTTGGACTGTAAATATCAAAAGTTTTTCATGGGGTGGTAGGTGTGTGGGTGCCATTACATTGATTGGACAGTAAATATCAACAGTCATTCATGGAGTGGTGGGTGTATTCGTGTAATTACAGTGCTTGGACTGTAAATATCAATTGTCATTCATGAGGTGGTGGGTGTGTGGGTATCATTACATTGCTTAGGCTGTAACTATCAACAGTCATTCATGGGGTGGTGAGTGTGTGGGTGTTATTACAGTGTTTGGACTATAAATATCAACAGTCATTCATGAGGTGGTGGGTGAGTGGGTGTTATTACAGTGCTTAGACTGTAAATATCAACAGTCATTCATGATGTGGTGGGTGTGTGGGTATCATTACATTGCTTTGACTGTAAATATCATCAGTCATTCATGGGGTGGTGGGTGTGATAGTGTCATTTCAGTGTTTAGACTGTAAATATCAGCAGTCATTCTTAGGGTGGTGGTTGTGTGTGTATCATTACAATGCTTGGATTGTAAATATCAACAGTCATTCATGGGGTGGCGGGTGTGTGGGTGTCATTATAGTGATTGGAGTGTAAATATCAACAGTCATTCATAAGGTGGTGGGTGTGTAGGTGTTATTACAGTGCTTGAACTGTAAATTTTAACAGTCATTTATTGGGTGGTGTGTGTGTGGGTGTCATTACAGTGCTTGGACTATAAATATCAATAGTCATTCATGGGGTGGTGGGTGTGTGGGTGTCATTACAGTGCTTGGACTGTAAAAATCAATAGCCATTCATGGTGTGGTGGGTGTGTGTGTGTCAATACAGTGCTTGGACTGTAAATATCAACTGTCATTCATGGGGTGGTGAGTATGTGGGTGTCATTACAGTGCTTGGAGTATAAATATCAACAATAATTAATGGGGTGGTGGGTATGTGGGTGTCTTTACAGTGCTTGGACTGTAAATATCAACAGTAATTCATGGGGTTAAGGGTGTGAGGGTGTCATTTCAGTGTTTAGACTGTAAATATCAACAGTCATTTATGGGGTGGTTGGTGTTTGGGTATCATTACAATGCTTGGATTGTAAATATCAACAGTCATTCATGGGGTGGCGGGTGTGTGGGTGTCATTATTGTGATTGGAGTGTAAATATCAACAGTCATTTATGAGGTGGTGGGTGTGTAGGTGTTATTACAATGCTTGGACTGTAAATTTCAACAGTCCTTTATGGGGTGGTGGGTGTGTGGGTGTCATTACAGTGCTTGGACTATAAATATCAATATTCATTCATGGGGTGGTGGGTTTGTGGGTGTCATTACAGTGCTTGGACTGTAATTATCAATAGCCATTCATGGTGTGGTGGGTGTGTGGGTGTCATTACAGTGCTTGGACTGTAAATATCAACTGTTATTCATGGGGTGTTGGGTATGTGGGTGTCATTACAGTGCTTGGAGTGTAAATATCAACAATCATTAATGGGATGGTGGGTATGTGGGTGTCTTTACAGTGCTTGGGCTGTAAATATCAACAGTCATTTATAGGGTGGTGTGTGTGTGTCATTACAGTGCTTGGACTGTAAATATCAACAGTTATTCATTGGGTGGTGTTTTTGTGGGTATCATTATATTGCTTGGACTGTAAATATCAACAGTCATTCATGGGGTGGTGGGTGTGTGGGTATCATTACAATGCTTGGATTGTAAATATCAACAGTCATTCATGGGGTGGTGGGCATGTGGGTGTCATTACAGTGATTGGACTGTAAATATCATCAGTCATTCAAGGGGTGGTAGGTGTGTGTGTGTCATTACAGTGCTTGACGTGAAAATTTTATCAGTCATTAATGGGGTGGTGGGTCTGTGGGTGTCATTACAGTGCTTGGACTGTAAATGTCAACAGTCATTCATAAGGGGTTTGTGTGTGGGTATCATTACAGTGCTTGGACTGTAAATATCAAAAGTCTTTTATGGGGTGGTAGGTGTGTGGGTGCCATTACATTGATTGGACAGTAAATATCAACAATCATTCATGGGGTGGTGGGTGTGCTGGTGTAATTACAGTGCTTGGACTGTAAATATCAACTGTCATTCATAAGGTGGTGGGTGTGTGGGTATCATTACATTGCTTGGACTGTAACTATCAACAGTCATTCATGGGGTGGTGGGTGTGTGAGTGTAATTACAGTGCATGGACTGTAAATATGGACAGTCATTCATGGGTTGGTGGATGTGTTAGCATCATTACAGTGCTAGGAATGTAAATATCAACAGTCATTTATAGTTTGGTGGGTGTGTGGGTGTCATTATGGTGCATGGACTGTAAATATCAACAGTCATTCATGGGGTGGAGGATGTGAGGGTTTCATTTAATTGCTAAGACTGTAAATATCAACAGTCATTCATGGGGTGGTGGGTGTGTGGGTATCATTACAATGCCTGGATTGTAAATATCAAAAGTCATTCATGGGGTGGTGGGTGTGTGGGTGTCATTACAGTGCTTGGACTATAATTATAAACAGTCATTTATGGGAAAGGAGAGTGTGTGTGTGTGTCATTACAGTGCTTGACCTTTAAATATCAACAGTCAATATTGGAGTGGGTGGTCTGTGGGTGTCATTAGAGTGCTTGGACTGTAAATGTCAACAGTCATTCATAAGGGGTGGGTGTGTGGGTAATATTACAGTGCTTGGACTGTAAATATCAACAGTAATTCATGGGATGGTAGGTGTGTTGGTGTCATTGCAGTGCTTGGACTGTAAATATCAACAGTAATTCATGGGATGGTAGGTGTGTTGGTGTCATTACAGTGATTGGACTGTATATATCAAGAATAATTCAAGGGGTGGTTGGTGTGTGGGTTTCATTACAGGGTTTGGACTGTAAATATCAACAGTCATTCATGGGGTGGTGGGTGTGTTGGAGTAATTACAGTGCTTGGGCTGTAAATATCAACTGTCGCTCATTGGGGTGGTGGTTGTGTGGGTGTCATTACAGTGCTTGGGCTGTAAATATCAACAGTCATTCATGGGGTGGTGGGTGTGTGGGTATCATTACAATGCTTGGATTGTTAATATAAACAGTCATTCATTGGGTGGCGGGTGTGTGTGTTTCATATAGAGCTTGGAGTGTAAATATCAACAGTCATTCATGGGGTTGTGGGTGTGTGGGTGTCATTACAGTGTTTGGACTGTAAATATCAACAATTATTCATGAGGTGGTGGGTGTGTGGGTGTTATTACAGTGCTTGGACTGTAAATATTAATAGCCATTCATGGGGTGGTGGGTGTGTGGGTGTCATTACAGTGCTTGGACTGTAAATATTAATAGTCATTCATGGGGTGGTGGGTGTGTGGGTGTCATTACAGTGCTTGGACTGTAAACATCATCAGTCATTCATGGGGTTGTGGGTGTGTGGGTATCATTACATTGCTTTGACTGTAAATATCATCAGTCATTCATGAAGTGGTGGGTGTGTGGGTGTCATTACAGTGCTTGGACTGTAAATATCAACTGTCATTCATGGGGTGGTTGGTATATGGGTGTCATTACAGTGCTTGGACTTAAATATCAACAGTCATTAATGGGTTGGTGGGTATGTGGGTGTCTTTACAGTGCTTGGACTGTAAATATCAACAGTCATTCATGGGGTGGAGGGTGTGAGGGTGTCATTTCAGTGTTTGGACTGTAAATATCAACAGTCATTCATGGGGTGGTGGGTGTGTGGGTACCATTACAATGATTGGATTGTAAATATCAACAGTCATTCATATGGTGACAGGTGTGTGGGTGTCATTATAGTGACTGGAGTGTAAATATCATCAGTCATTCATATGGTGGTGGGTGTGTGGGTGTCATTACAGTGCTTGGACTTTAAATATCAATAGTCATTTATGGGATGGTGGGTGTGTGGGTGTCATTACAGTGCTTGGACTGTAAATATCAACTTTCATTCATGGGGTGATGGGTTTGTGGGTGTCATTACAGTGCTTGGAGTGTAAATATCAACAATCATTCATGGGGTGGGGGGTATATGGGTGTCTTTACAGTGCTTGGTCTGTAAATATCAACAGTCATTTATGGGGTGGTGGGTGTGTGGGTGTCATTACAGTGCTTGGACTGTAAATTTTAACAGTTATTCATGGGGTGGTGTTTGTTTGGGTATCATTCCAGTGCTTGGACTGTAAATATCAACAGTCATTAATGGGGTGGTGGGTATGTGGGTGTCATTACAGTGCTTAAAATGTAATTATCAACAGTCATTCAAAGGGTGGTAGGTGTGTGTGTGTCATTACAGTGCTTGGACTGTAAATGTCAACAGTCATTCATAAGGGGTGGGTGGTTGTGTTGGTGTCATTACAGTGCTTGGAATGAAAATATCAACAGTAATTCATGGAATGGTAGGAGTGTGGGTGTCATTACAGTGCTTGGACTGTAAATATCAACTTTCATTCATGGGGTGATGGGTTTGTGGGTGTCATTACAGTGCTTGGAGTGTAAATATCAACAATCATTCATGGGGTGGGGGGTATATGGGTGTCTTTACTGTGCTTGGACTGTAAATATCAACAGTCATTTATGGGGTGGTGGGTGTGTGGGTATCATTACAGTGCTTGGACTGTAAATTTTAACAGTTATTCATGGGGTGGTGGGTGTGTGGGTACCATTACAATGATTGGATTGTAAATATCAACAGTCATTCATATGGTGACAGGTGTGTGGGTGTCATTATAGTGACTGGAGTGTAAATATCATCAGTCATTCATATGGTGGTGGGTGTGTGGGTGTCATTACAGTGCTTGGACTTTAAATATCAATAGTCATTTATGGGATGGTGGGTGTGTGGGTGTCATTACAGTGCTTGGACTGTAAATATCAACTTTCATTCATGGGGTGATGGGTTTGTGGGTGTCATTACAGTGCTTGGAGTGTAAATATCAACAATCATTCATGGGGTGGGGGGTATATGGGTGTCTTTACAGTGCTTGGTCTGTAAATATCAACAGTCATTTATGGGGTGGTGGGTGTGTGGGTGTCATTACAGTGCTTGGACTGTAAATTTTAACAGTTATTCATGGGGTGGTGTTTGTTTGGGTATCATTCCAGTGCTTGGACTGTAAATATCAACAGTCATTAATGGGGTGGTGGGTATGTGGGTGTCATTACAGTGCTTAAAATGTAATTATCAACAGTCATTCAAAGGGTGGTAGGTGTGTGTGTGTCATTACAGTGCTTGGACTGTAAATGTCAACAGTCATTCATAAGGGGTGGGTGGTTGTGTTGGTGTCATTACAGTGCTTGGAATGAAAATATCAACAGTAATTCATGGAATGGTAGGAGTGTGGGTGTCATTACAGTGATTGGACTGTAAATATCAAGAGTCATTCCAGGGGTGGTTGGTGTGTGGGTGTCATTACAGGGTTTGGACTGTAAATATCAACAGTCATTTATGGGGTGGTGGGTGTGTTTGAGTAATTACAGTGCTTGGAATGTAAATATCAACTGTCATTCATTGGGGTGGTGGGTGTTTGGGTGTCATGACAGTGTTTGAACTTTAAATATCAACAATCATTCATGGGTTGGTGAGTATGTGGATGTCTTTACAGTTCTTGGACTGTAAATATCAAAAGTCTTTCATGGGGTGGTGGGTCTGTGGGTGTCATTACAGTGCTTGGACTGTAAATGTCAACAGTCATTCATATGGGGTATGTGTGTGGGTATCATTACAGTACTTGGACTGTAAATATCAAAAGTCTTTCATGGGGTGGTAGGTGTGTGGGTATCATTACATTGCTTGAGCTATAACTATCAAAAGTCATTAATAGGGTGGTGGGTGTGTGGGTGTCATTACAGTGCATGGACTGTAAATATGGACAGTCATATATGGGTTGGTGGATGTGTTAGCATCATTACAGTGGTTGGACTGTAAATATCAACAGTCATTTATAGTTTGGTGGGTGTGTGGGTGTCATTATGGTGCATGGACTGTATATATCAACAGTCATTCATGGGGTGGAGGGTGTGAGGGTTTCATTTCAGTGCTTGGACTGTAAATATCAACAGTCATTTATGGGGTGGTGGGTGTGTGGTTATCATTACAATGCTTGGATTGTAAATATCAACAGTCATTCCTGGGGTGACGGGTGTGTGGGTGTCATTACAGTGCTTGACCTATAATTATAAACAGTCATTCATGGGAAAGGTGGGTGTGTGTGTGTGTCATTACAGTGCTTGACCTGTAAATATCAACAGTCATTAATGGGGTGGTTGATCCGTGGGTGTCATTACATTAATTGGACAGTAAATATCAACAGTCATTTATGGGGTGTTTGGTGTGTGGGTGTCCTTATAGTGCTTGGACTGTAAATATCAAAAGTCATTCATGAAGTAATGGGTGTATGGCTGTCATTACAGTGCTTGGACTGTAAATATCAACAGTCATTCATGGGTTGGTAGGTGTGTTGGTGTCATTACAGTGCTTGGACTGTAAATATCAACAGTTGTTTATCGGGTGGTATTTGTGTGGATATCATTAAATTGCTTGGACTGTAAATATCAACAGTCATTCATGGGGTGGTGGGTATGTGGGTGTCATTACAGTGATTGGACTGTAAATATCAACAGTCATTCAAGGGGTGGTAGGTGTGTGTGTGTCATTACAGTGCTTGACCTGTAAATATAAACAGTCATTAATGGGGTGGTGGGTCTGTGGGTGTCATTACAGTGCTTGGACTGTATATGTCAACAGTCATTCATAAGGGGTATGTGTGTGGGTATCATTACAGTGCTTGGACTGTAAATATCAAAAGTATTTCATGGGTTGGTAGGTGTTTGGGTGCCATTACATTGATTGGACAGTAAATATCAACAGTCATTCATGGGGTGGTGGGTGTGTTGGTGTAATTACAGTGCTTGGACTGTAAATATCAATTGTCATTCATGGGGTGGTGGGTGTGTGTGCATCATTACATTGCTTGGACTGTAAATATCAACAGTCATTTATAGTTTGGTGGGTGTGTGGGTGTCATTACTGTGCATGGAGTGTAAATATCAACAGTCATTCATGGGGTAGAGGGTGTGAGGGTTTCATTTCAGTGCGTGGACTGTAAATATCAGCAGTCATTTATGGGGTGGTGAGTGTGTGGGTATCATTACAATGCTTGGATTGTGAATATATCAACAGTCATTCTTTGGGTGGTAGGTGTGTGGGTGTCAGTACAGTGATTGGACTGTAAATATCAACAGTCATTGAAGGGGAGGTAGATGTGTGTGTGTCATTACAGTGCTTAAAATGTAAATATCAACAGTCATTCAAAGGGTGGTATGTGTGTTTGTGTCATTACAGTGCTTGGACTGTAAATGTCAACAGTCATTCATAAGGGGTGGGTGGTTGTGTTGGTGTCATTACAGTGCTTGGAATGAAAATATCAACAGTAATTCATGGAATGGTAGGAGTGTGGGTGTCATTACAGTGATTGGATTGTAAATATCAAGAGTCATTCCAGGGGTGGTTGGTGTGTGGGTGTCATTACAGGGTTTGGACTGTAAATATCAACAGTCATTCATGGGGTGGTGGGTGTGTTGGAGTAATTACAGTGCTTGGAATTTAAATATCAACTGTCATTCATTGGGGTGGTGGGTGTTTGGGTGTCATGACAGTGCTTGAACTTTAAATATCAACAATCATTCATGGGTTGGTGAGTATGTGGATGTCTTTACAGTACTTGGACTGTAAATATCAACAGTCATTCATGGGGTGGAGGGTGCGAGGGTGTCATTTCAGTGTTTGGATTGTATATATCAACAGTCATTCATGGGGTGGTGGGTGTGTGGGTATCATTACAATGCTTGGATTGTAAATATCAACAGTCATTCATGGGGTTAAGGGTGTGTGGGTGTCATTATATTGATTGGAGTGTAAATATCTGCAGTCATTCATGAGGTGGTGGGTGTGTAGGTGTTATTATAGTGCTTGGACTGTAAATATCAAAAGTCATTTATAGGGTGGTGGGTGTGTGGGTGTCATTACAGTACTTGGACTGTAAATATCAACAGTTTTTTATGTTGTGGCGTTTGTGTGGGTATCATTAAAGTGCTTGGACTGTAAATATCAACAGTCATTTATGGGGTGGTAGGTATGTGGGTGTCATTACAGTGTTTAAAATGTAAATATCAACAGTCATTCAAGGGGTGGTAGGTGTGTCTGTGTCATTACCGTGCTTGACCTGTAAATATCAACAGTCATTAATGGGGTGGTGGGTCTGTGGGTGTCATTACAGTGCTTGGACTGTAAATGTCAACAGTCATTCATAAGGGGTATGTGTGTGGGTATCATTACAGTACTTGGACTGTAAATATCAAAAGTCTTTCATGGGGTGGTAGGTGTGTGGGTATCATTACATTGCTTGGGCTATAAATTTCAACAGTCATTAATGGGGTGGTGGGTGTGTGGGTGTCATTACAGTGCATGGACTGTAAATATGGACAGTCATATATGGGTTGGTGGATGTGTTAGCATCATTACAGTGGTTGGACTGTAAATATCGACAGTCATTTATAGTTTGGTGGGTGTGTGGGTGTCATTATGGTGCATGGACTGTATATATCAACAGTCATTCAAGGGGTGGAGGGTGTGAGGGTTTCATTTCAGTGCTTGGACTGTAAATATCAACGGTCATTTATGGGGTGGTGGGTGTGTGGTTATCATTACAATGCTTGGATTGTAAATATCAACAGTCATTCCTGGGGTGACGGGTGTGTGGGTGTCCTTATAGTGCTTGGACTGTAAATATCAAAAGTCATTCATGAAGTAATGGGTGTGTGGCTGTCATTACAGTGCTTGGACTGTAAATATCAACAGTCATTCATGGGTTGGTAGGTGTGTTGGTGTCATTACAGTGCTTGGACTGTAAATATCAACAGTTATTTATCGGGTGGTATTTGTGTGGATATCATTAAATTGCTTGGACTGTAAATATCAACAGTCATTCATGGGGTGGTGGGTATGTGGGTGTCATTACAGTGATTGGACTGTAAATATCATCAGTCATTAAAGGGATGGTAGGTGTGTGTGTGTCATTACAGTGCTTGACCTGTTAATATAAACAGTCATTAATTGGGTGGTGGGTCTGTAGGTGTCATTACAGTGCTTGGACTGTATATGTCAACAGTCATTCATAAGGGGTATGTGTGTGGGTATTATTACAGTGCTTGGACTGTAAATATCAAAAGTATTTCATGGGTTGGTAGGTGTGTGGGTGCCATTACATTGATTGGACAGTAAATATCAACAGTCATTCATGGGGTGGTGGGTGAGTTGGTGTAATTACAGTGCTTGGACTGTAAATATCAACTGTCATTCATGGGGTGGTGGGTGTGTGGGCATCATTACATTGCTTGCACTGTAACTATCAACAGTCATTCATGGGGTGGTGGGTGTGTGGGTGTCATTCCAGTGCATGGACTGTAAATATGGACAGTCAATCATGGGTTGATGGATGTGTTAGCATCATTACAGTGCTTGGACTGTAAATATCAACAGTCATTTATAGTTTGGTGGGTGTGTGGGTGTCATTATGGTGCATGGAGTGTAAATATCAACAGTCATTCATGGGGTGGAGGGTGTGAGGGTTTCATTTCAGTGCTTGGACTGTAAATATCAACAGTCATTCATGGGGTGGTGAGTGTGTGGGTATCATTACAATGCTTGGATTGTGAATATATCAACAGTCATTCTTGGGGTGGTAGGTGTGTGGGTGTCATTACAGTGATTGGACTGTAAATATCAACAGTCATTCAAGGGGAGGTAGATGTGTGTGTGTCATTATAGTGCTTGACCTGTAAATATCAACAGTTATTAATGGGGTGGCGGGCCTGTGGGTGTCATTACAGTGCTTGGACTGAAAATGTCAACAGTCATTCATAAGGGGTATGTGTGTGGTTATCATTACAGTGCTTGGACTGTAAATATGAAAAGTCTTTCATGGGGTGGTAGGTGTGTGGGTGCCATTACATTGATTCGACAGTAAATATCAACAGTCATTCATGGGGTGGTGGGTGTGTTGGTATAATTACAGTGCTTGGACTGTAAATATCAACTGTCAACCATGTGGTGGTGGGTGTGTGGGAATCATTACATTGCTTGGCTGTAAATATCAACAGTCATTAATGGGGTGGTCGGGGTGTGGGTGTCATTACAGTGCATGGACTGTATATATTGACAGTCATTAATGGGTTGGTGGATGACTGGGCATCATTACAGTGCTTGGACTGTAAATATCAGCAGTCATTTATAGTTTGGTGGGTGTGTGGGTGTCATTATGGTGCATGGACTGTAAATATCAACAGTCATTCATGGGGTGGAGGGTTTGTCGGTTTTAATTCAGTGCTTGGACTGTAAATATCAACAGTCATTCATGGGGTGGTGGGTGTGTGGGTATCATTACATTGCTTGGATTGTAAATATCAACAGTCATTCATGGGGTGGCGGGTGTGTGGGTGTCATTACAGTGTTTGGACTGTAAATATCAACAGTCATTTATGAGGTGGTGTGAGTGTGGGTGTTATTACAGTGCTTGGACTAAATATCAACAGTCATTCATGGGGTGGTGGGTGTGTGGGTTTCATTACAGTGCATGGACTGTAAATATCAATAGTATTTTATGGGGTGGTGGGTGTGTGGGTATCATTGCATTGCTTTAACTATAATATCATCAGTCATTCATGGGGTGTTGGGTGTGTGGGTGTCATTACAGTGCTTGGGCTGTAAATATCAACTGTCATTCATTGGATGGTGGGTATGTGGGTGTCATTACAGTTCTTGGACTGTAAATATCAACAGTCATTCATGGGGTGGTGGGTGTGTGGGTGTCATTACAATGCTTGGACTGTAAATATCAACAGTCATTCATGGGGTGATGGGGGTGTGGGTGTCATTACAGTGCTTGGACTTTAATTATAACTGTCATTCATGGGAAAATTGGGTGTGTGTGTGGGTGTCATTACAGTGCTTGACCTGTAAATATCAACAGTCATTAATGGGGTGGTGGATCTGTGGGTGTCATTACAGTGCTTGGACTGTAAATTTACAGTCATTCATGGAGTGGTGGGTGTTATTACAGTGTTTGGAGTGTAAATATCAACAGTCATTCATATGGTGGTGGGTATGTGGGTGTCATTGCAGTGCTTGAACTGTAAATATCAACAGTCATTCATGGGGTGGTGGGTTTGTGGGTGTCATTACAGTGCTTGGACTGTAAATATCAACAGTCATTCATAAGTTGGTGGGTGTGTGGGTGTCATTACAGTGCTTGGACTGTAAATATCAAAAGTCTTTCATGGGGTGGTAGGTGTATGGGTGGCATTGTAGTGTACCATAAAATAGGTCGATTTTCTTTGATTGAGTGTGTAACCATTCTCTAATTATCTACCAGCCCTGTATTGTGATTCATTTACCATTACATTCCTTCATGCAGATAGCCTATGCACTTTCTTTCAGCATATTCTCTTTGCCATTTTGTGTAATATCATTGTCTGCATACTCTTGCAAAATTTCATGTATACAACATATGTATTATACATTTAATACCATAACCAAATACTCTTAGCTTTGTTAACGTCAGGTACGCAGAGAATTGTATATAGTGTTAATTTCTTTTTGACATTAAATCATTGGGAACTATTCACCGCATCTCTCTCTTCCTTGAGCACTTCTTAAAGAGAGTTATAGACACTAACACTTCTTAAAGAGAGTTATAGACACTAGCTCCTGAGGCTGAGAAGTGTAGTGGAGAAACCCTGACAGTGGCCCTTACACAGGAGCCTTCTTTAGGTAGCAGCACAACTTATAGTTGGTGGCTACACCACCCACCAACAAGTGGTGACCCCGGAGAGTGCAGCCGTCACCAACAAGTGGTGACCCCCGGAGAGTGCAGCTGTCACCAACAAGTGGTGACCCCCGGAGAGTGCAGCTGTCACCAACAAGTGGTGACCCCCGGAGATTGCAGCCGTCACCAACAAGTGGTGACCCCAGGAGATTGCAGCCGTCACCAACAAGTGGTGACCCCCGGAGATTGCAGCCGTCACCAACAACTGGTGACCCCGGAGATTGCAGCCGTCACCAACAAGTGGTGACCCTAGGAGAGTGCAGCTGTCACCAACAAGTGGTGACCCCCGGAGAGAGCAGCTGCAGCAATCACCAACAAGTGGTGACCCCCGGAGACTGCAGCTGCCGCGATCACCAACAAGAGTGGATCAAGCTGCAGTCTACAAGAACGCCTTTGCCCTGCAGTCACTATCAAGTAGTGACCTGGAGTGCTGCCGCTACCCTCCAATAGCCTACAAGAACGCCTTTGCCCTGCAGTCACCATCAAGAGGTGACTTGAGTTGCTACCTCTCCTGTGCAGCTGTTGCTCCCGCCACAGTGCCACTGTCCATCCTATCTACATTATCGCTGCGAACCCTGAGGCATCACCAGTCCACAGCAGCCATCTGTAAGCCTCCAACCATTGCTGCCTGCCATCCAACACCTATACACCACTGGTACTCGCGGCAGTCTAGCTACCAGCAACAGTGCTTCACCCTGGATTACAGTGCTTCACCTTGGATTACAGTGCTTCACCTTGGATTACAGTGCTTCGCCTTGGATTACAGTGCTTCACCTTGGATTACAGTGCCTCACCCTGGATTACAGTGTTTCACTATGGACGTGTATTGTCCTTTATTATTAGTGCCTTGTGTGTGAATTACAGTGCCAGTGTATTCAGCAGCATACTGATATAACCTGACTAACGCAGCTGCCGTGATATCAGGTAACCCTCGTCAGCATTTACACCCTGAGTTCACTGACCAGTATGTCTACTGAGGATCTCTCAAACTCAGGCAACCACACTGCCACTGCAGTAGCTATGAGAGCCCCTGCTTTCTGCAACCAAGACCCCAACATTTGGTTCTCAATACTGGAGTGTGGTTTTGCTGCTTCTAATATCACGAGAAGCCTCACTAAATTCTCACATGCTGCAAGTCTGCTACCACCTGAAGTTCTCACTCAAGTATCTGATGTCATTACTTCAGCCTCAACCTCTGCTACGCCCTATGAAGATCTTAAGGCAGCAATTTTAAATCGCCGAGAGTTGCTATCAAGAGAAGAACTTGGTGGAGAGAAACCTACAGACTTACTACGTCGTATGAAAACACTGCTTGGTGACAAGTACCAGGCCTTTGATAAAGATCTTTTCAAACAACTGTTCTATCAACGCCTGCCACCTGACATTCAACGTGCTCTCATCAGTGTGAAAGGCAAGCTGCCGCCAGATGAGCTTGCCAATCTTGCAGATGACTACATGGCAACTCTTTCACCTGTACCAGCATCACCAATCTCCTCCATCACGACACAAGAAAATTCCCAAATTGCCCAGCTCGCCAATCTAATTTCCCAGCTTACAATGGAAGTCAGCAACCTGAAGAAACAAATCAACAACCACCCAAGTTCCCGACCCTCGACGCCAAACCGCCAACACCAGCGGTCACGTTCAAGGAGCACTTCAAACTTCTGCTACTACCATCGCAGGTTTAGGGATAAAGCTCTCAAGTGTGAAAAGCCTTGCAGCTACATGGCGTCAAACAACAACGGCGAACATTAACGCAGCATAATGTTTGCCATACTCAGTCTACGCTGCTCCACATCTTTGATCGCCGGTCCCATACCAAGTTCCTGGTAGACACCGGTGCCGACGTAAGTGTCCTCCCTGCTACAGCCAGCCAGCGGTCGCTACCTCCTTCTCTGCATCTCTATGCTGCTAATGGTACCAAGATACCTGTATACTCGCGGCAAACAGTGCATCTGGATCTGAACCTTCGCCGCTCTTTTCAATGGACATTCTACGTAGGAGCAGTGTCACAAGCCATCCTTGGTGCTGATTTTCTCCGTCACTTCAACCTGATGGTAGACGTAAGAGGACAAAAATTGGTCGACCCACTCACAGATATCTTTACAAATGCACAGCCAGCACCTGGTGACAGCACACACCTGTCTGCTATCAACCATGACCACAAGTTTGCTGACCTCCTCAAGTCATTCCCTATGCTGACACAACCCTACTCATCCAGCATACCTGCCAAGCATCACGTGACTCATCATATAGAGACTACCGGACCCCCAGTGCATGCCAAGGCCCGACGCTTAGCCCCTGAGCGTTATAAGAAAGCCAAAGCCGAGTTCGAATCTCTGATAAGTAAAGGCATTATACGGCCCAGCAGCAGCAACTGGTCGTCGGCTCTTCACATTGTTCCTAAGAAGACCGGAGACATACGACCTTGTGGTGACTACCGTGCCCTCAATTCACGCACCGTGGAAGATAGATATCCTGTGCCCAACATTCAAGAGTTCACTTCCCAACTCTCGGGTTCCACTATCTTCTCTCGGATCGACCTCGTCAAAGCATTTCATCAGATTCCAGTCCATCCCACTGACATCCCGAAGACGGCCATTATCACACCTTTTGGCATGTTTGAATACGTCCGGATGCCCTTTGGATTGCAGAACGCGGCACAAACGTTTCAACGCTTCATAGATGAGGTCCTTCGAGGTCTACCCTACTGTTTTGCCTACATAGATGACCTTCTCATTGCTAGTCCTGATGAAGCCAGCCACAAACAACACCTCCGCCAAGTCCTCCAGAGACTGCAAGATTATGGCATCCAAATCAACACAGACAAGTCCGAACTCGGTGTGACATCCCTTGAGTTCCTAGGTCACACAGTCTCTCCAGCAGGCATTGCTCCACTTCCCTCAAAGTGCGAGTCCATCCAGCAGTTTCCCAGGCCATCTACCCAACGCCAGCTCAAGGAATTCCTTGGGATGGTTAATTACTATAACCGCTTCATTCCACACTGCTCACTCCTGCTACGACCATTGTATGCCATGATTAAACCTTGCAAGAGAGGTCAATCTGTTACCCTCGTCTGGACTGAAGAAGCGGAAGCGGCCTTCCTCTCAACAAAACAGGCCCTCAGCGACGCTGCCATGCTCTCTTTCCCTGCACCAGACGCAGAAACTTCAATTGCTACAGACGCCTCAAACATTGGTGTTGGTGCCGTCCTACAACAGCGTGTCGGTACATACTGGAAGCCAATTGCCTTCTTTTCCAAGAAACTCACCTCGGCGGAGTCGAAATATAGCGCCTATGACAGGGAGCTACTTGCCATCTTCAAAGCTGTCAAGCGTTTTCGCTACTTCATCGAGGGACGCAGTTTCCACATCTACACTGACCACAAGCCACTCACTACAGCATTCCTCAGAAATAAGGAATCTTACACCCCACGACAAATGCGCCACATGGACTACATTGCCCAGTTTACCACGGATATACGATACGTCAAAGGTGCCGACAATGCCCCAGCTGATGCCCTCTCTCGAAACATCAGTACTGTAAAATCTTCTCCCATCGACTATGCCACCATTGCTGCTGATCAAGTCGGTGACGCTGAGGTTCAGCGACTGTTGGATAACCCTGCACTACAGATGAAGAAGATTACACTTCCAGACACCCAGGTCACACTGTACGCTGACACCTCCACCGACACTCTCCGTCCATACATACCAGAGAAACATCGACACCAGCTCTTCAAGAAGTTACATGACCTCTCACACCCTGGAATCCGTGCCTCGCACCAGATGATGTCTTCCCGCTTCATATGGGAGGGCATAAATAAAGACGTCAGACACTGGGCATGCACATGTATACGCTGTCAAGCTTCCAAGGTCACACGCCATACACACTCTCCTGCAGCCACCTTTACGCCAGTCACCGAGAGATTTGACCATGTCCACATAGACCTCGTTGGCCCACTTCCGTACTCCAATGGCTATCGATATTTACTCACCTGTGTGGACCGCTTCACACGCTGGCCTGAGGCAGTACCTCTCACCGACATCACCACGGATACTGTTGCACGTGCCTTCATCGCTACATGGGTGTCCAGGTTTGGTGTGCCTCTAAGCCTTACTTCTGACCGAGGTGGTCAGTTTGAGTCAGGCGTGTGGAATAAGGTCATGATACTCCTTGGCATCCGCCGATACAGGACCGCCAGCTATCACCCACAGGCCAACGGAACGGTCGAACGATTCCACCGCCAGCTGAAATCTTCCCTGGCAGCTTCAGCCCAGAGAGAAGATTGGTCAATAGCACTACCTCTTGTCCTCCTTGGTATCAGAACTTCACTCAAAACGGATCTGCACAACTCCTCTGCTGAGCTTGTATATGGCTCTACGCTCAGACTCCCAGGTGAGCTTCTCTCTGCCACACCAGACCCCGAGCCTTGCAGCTTTCAGGACTTTGCAACACACCTGAAAAATACCATGAAGTGCCTCCAGCCAGTGCAGCCTCGTACGTCCAACTCGAAGACCTTCGTTCACAGGACCTGGAAGCCTGCACACACGTCTTTGTTAGAGTCGATGCAGTCAAAAGGCCCCTTCAGCAGCCATATAAGGGCCCCTTCCAAGTAGTTCGCAGGACGAGGAAGAACTTCACCATCGACAAACATGGTTCTCAAGAAGTTGTGGCCGTAGACCGGGTCAAGCCTGCTTATATCCTGAATCCGGACTAGATGCTGCAAGCAGTGCAAGTGACTGTTTCTCCAACACATGCTGGAAACAACAAACTACGACACAAAAGAGTATCGTTCCTCCTTCCTCGAAACTAGGGGGGGAGTATTGTAGTGTACCATAAAATAGGTCGATTTTCTTTGATTGAGTGTGTAACCATTCTCTAATTATCTACCAGCCCTGTATTGTGATTCATTTACCATTACATTCCTTCATGCAGATAGCCTATGCAATTTCTTTCAGCATATTCTCTTTGCCATTTTGTGTAATATCATTGTCTGCATACTCTTGCAAAATTTCATGTATACAACATATGTATTATACATTAAATACCATAACCAAATACTCTTAGCTTTGTTAACGTCAGGTACGCAGAGAATTGTATATAGTGTTAATTTTTTTTTTACATTAAATCATTGGGAACTATTCACCGCATCTTTCTCTTCCTTGAGCACTTCTTAAAGAGAGATATAGACACTAACACTTCTTAAAGAGAGTTATAGACACTAGATCCTGAGGCTGAGAAGTGTAGTGGAGAAACCCTGACAGTGGCCCTTACACAGGAGCCTTCTTTAGGTAGCAGCACAACTTATAGTTGGTGGCTACACCACCCACCAACACCATTACATTGATTGGACAGTAAATATCAACAGTCATTCATGGGGTGGAGGGTGTAAGGGTGTCCTTACAGTGCTTGGACTGTAAATATCAACAGTCATTCATGGGGTAATGGGTGTGTGGCTGTCATTACAGTGCTTAGACTCTAAATATCAACAGTCATTCATGGGTTGGTAGGTGTGTTGTTGTCCTTACAGTGCTTGGACTGTAAATATCAACAGTCATTCATGGGATGGTGGGTGTGTGGGTGTCATTACAGTGATTGGACTGTAAATATCAAGAGTCATTCAAGTGGTGGTTGGTGTGTGGGTGTCATTATAGTGTTTGGACTGTAAATATCAACAGTCATTCATGGTGTGGTGGGTGTGTTGGAGTAATTACAGATCTTGGACTGTAAATATCAACTGTCATTTATTGGGGTGGTGGGTGTGTTGGTGTCATTACAGTGCTTGGGCTGTAAATATCAACAGTCATTCATAGGGTGGTGGATGTGTGGGTGTCATTAAAGTGCATGGACTGTAAATATGGACAGTCATTCATGGGTTGGTGGATGTGTGGGCATCATTACAGTGCTTGGACTGTAAATATCAACAGTCATTTAGAGTTTGGTGGGTGTGTGGCTGTCATTACGGTGCATGGATTGTAAATATCAACAGTCATTCATGGGGTGGAGGGTGTGAGGGTGTCATTTCTGTGCTTGGACTGTAAATATCAACAGTCATTCATGGGGTGGTGGGTGTGTGGGTATCACTACAATGCTTGGATTTTAAATATCAACAGTCATTAATGGGGTGGCGGGTGTGTGGGTGTCATTACAATGATTGGAGTGTAAATATCAACAGTCATTCATAGGGTGGTGGGTGTGTGGGTGTCATTACAGTGTTTGTACTGTAAATATCAACAGTCATTCAGGAGGTGGTGGGTGTGCGGGTGTTATTACAGTGTTTGGACTGTAAATATCAACAGTCATTCATGGGGTGGTGGGTGTGTGGGTGTCATTACAGTGCTTGGACTGTAAATATCAACTGTCATTCATTAGATGGTGGGTATGTGGGTGTCATTACAGTTCTTGGACTGTAATTATCAATAGTCATTCATGGGGTGGTAGGTGTGTGGGTGTCATTACAGTGCTTGGACTGTAAATATCAACAGTCATTCATGGGGTGATGGGTGTGTTGGTGTCATTACAGTGCTTGGACTATAATTATTAACTGTCATTCATGGGAAAGATGGGTGTGTGTGTCATTACAGTGCTTGACCTGTAAATATCAACAGTCATTAATTGGGTGGTGGATCTGTGGGTGTCATTACAGTGCTTGAACTGTAAATTTACAGTCATTCATGGAGTGGTGGGTGTCATTACAGTGTTTGGACTGTAAATATCAACAGTCATTCATATGTTGGTGGGTATGTGGGTGTCATTGCAGTGCTTGAACTGTAAATATCAACAGTCATTCATAAGTTGGTGTGTGTGTGGGTGTCATTACATTGCTTGGACTGTAAATATCAAAAGTCTTTCATGGGGTGGTAGGTGTGTGGGTGCCATTACATTGATTGGACAGTAAATATCAACAGTCATTCATGGGGTGGAGGGTGTGAGGTGTCCTTATAGTGCTTGGACTGTAAATATCAACAGTCATTCATGGGTTGGTAGGTTTGTTGGTGTCCTTACAGTGCTTAAACTGTAAATATCAACAGTCATTCATGGGATGGTGGGTGTGTGGGTGTCATTACAGTGATTGGACTGTAAATATCAAGAGTCATTCAAGTGGTGGTTGGTGTGTGGGTGTCATTATAGTGTTTGGACTGTAAATATCAACAGTCATTCATAGTGTGGTGGGTGTGTTGGGGTAATTACAGATCTTGGACTGTAAATATCAACTGTCATTTATTGGGGTGGTGGGTGTGTTGGTGTCATTACAGTGCTTGGGCTGTAAATATCAACAGTCATTCATGGGGTGGTGGGAGTGTGGGTGTCATTAAAGTGCATGGACTGTAAATATGGACAGTCATTTATGGGTTGGTGGATGTGTTAACATCATTACAGTGCTTGGACTGTAAATATCAACAGTCATTTAGAGTTTTGTGGGTGTGTGGCTGTCATTACGGTGCATGGATTGTAAATATCAACAGTCATTCATGGGGTGGAGGGTGTGAGGGTGTCATTTCAGTTCTTGGACTGTAAATATCAACAGTCATTCATGGGGTGGTGGGTGTGTGGGTATCATTACAATGCTTGGATTTTAAATATCAACAGTCATTCATGGGGTGGCTGGTGTGTGGGTGTCATTACAGTTATTGGAGTGTAAATATCAACAGTCATTCATGGGGTGGTGGGTGTGGTGGTGTCATTACATTGCTTGGACTTTAAATATAAACTGTCATTTATGGGGTGGGTGGTGTGTGAGTGTCATTACAGTGCTTGACCTCTAAATATCAACAGTTATTCATGGGGTGGTGTTTGTGTGGGTATCATTACAGTGCTTGGACTGTAAATATCAACAGTCATTCATGGGGTGGTGGGTATGTGGGTGTCATTACAGTGCTTAAAATGTAAATATCAACAGTTATTTATAGGGTGGTAGGTGTGTGGGTGTCATTAGAGTGATTGGACTGTAAATATCAACAGTCATTCAAGGGGTGGTAGGTGTGTGTGTGTCATTACAGTGCTTGACCTGTAAATATCAACTGTCATTTATGGGGTGGTGGGTGTGTGAGTGTCATTACAGTGCTTGGGCTGTAAACATCAACAGTTATTCATGGGGTGGTGTTTGTGTGGATATCATTACAGTGCTTGGACTGTAAATATCAACAGTCATTCATGGGGTGGTGGGTATGTGGGTGTCATTACAGTGCTTAAAATGTAAATATCAACAGTCATTTATGGGGTGGTAGGTGTGTGGGTGTCATTACAGTGCTTGACCTCTAAACATCAACAGTCATTAATGGGGTGGTGGGTCTGTGGGTGTTATTACAGTGCTTGGACAGTAAAAGTCAACAGTCATTCATAAGGGGTATGTGTGTGGGTATCATTACAGTGCTTGGACTGTAAATATCAAAAGTCATTCATGGGGTGGTAGGTGTGTGGGTATCATTACATTGCTTGGGCTATAACTATCAACAGTCATTCATGGGGTGGTGGGTGTGTGGGTGTCATTACAGTGCATGGACTGTAAATATGGACAGTCATTCATGGGTTGGTGGATGTGTTAGCATCATTACAGTGCTTGGACTGTAAATATCAACAGTAATTTATAGTTAGGTGGGTGTGATTACTGTGCATGGACTGTATATATCAACAGTCATTCTTGGGGTGGAGGGTGTGAGGGTTTCATTTCAGTGCTTGGACTGTAAATATCAACAATCATTCATGGGGTGGTGGATGTGTGGGTATCATTACAATGCTTGGATTGTAAATATCAACAGTCATTCATTGGGTGGTGGGTGTGTGGGTGTCATTACAGTGCTTGGACTATAATTATAAACAGTCATTCATGGGAAAGGTGTGTAGTGGTACTTCACAATGACGTGAAGAGCAGCATGCTAAGAAAAACCCACTTTTTATAGACAAAAAGTATTTAATATGGACTTTTCGGAGGCAACTACCTCCCTCTTCAGCAGTACAGAGTTGAATGAAACATGAAAGGAAAATAAGTAGCTGACAGGGGGAGGGAGGGACAAGGTGTGTTCTGATGACAGACATACCACACCTCACCTCACCTCACCCAACCGACCCGACCTGGCCATTCCTCAGGGATCCGACCCCACATCTGGGAGGGATTTGACCACTAGTGCTCTCATTAATGGATCTAGTTTGAACATACCTTCGTTTAAGTTAAAATTTTTATAGTACTGTATACATACTGATTCTAATATTCTACGTTTCTTGAAATTGTTGCACTTAATTATCATTTTACCAGAATTCCAATCAATACAGTGGTTGTTGTCATATGCATGGACAAAGTTAGCATTATTTGGGTTACAATTCGTCATATCTCGTTTTTGTTCTTTCATTCTAACATCTAAAGATCTCCCAGTTTCACCTATGTAAACTAAGTCACAGTCTTTGCAAGGAATTTTGTATACTCCTGCTTGGGGCTGAACAGTGGCATTATTTCTTACAAGAGTAGTTTTGATACTAGAAGTATATTAGAAGGCTATGTTTACATGACTGAATTTTTTCCAGACTTTTTACATAAGGAAGACATAGATAAGGTTTCTTTTCTGACTGACATTTAGGAACATAGAAGGTTTTCCTAGCCTTATAATAAGCTTTTCTTATAAACCAATCAGGATATTTCAAGTTACGGAATATAATCCAAATTTTGTTGTTTTCTACCTCTAAATTTTGGGGGCTACAAATTCTTAATGCTCTGAGAAACAAGGTAGATATGACAGACATTTTGATAAGAGATAAGAGAAAAAATGAATGTACATATCACAATGAGTGGGTTTCCTATAGACAGTGAAAGTTGGGAAGTCATTAATTTTAGTAACCAAAACATCAAGGAAGGGTAGGGACCCATCAATTTCCCATTCAATTTTGTAATTGATTGATGGAACCAAGTCATTTAATTTGCAAAAGAAATCTTCAAAATTATTGAGACTGCTGGGCCAAAAAGAAAAAATGTCATCTACATACCTATGATTCCATTCCTAGGCGGTTTCGCTTGGCTGTGGAGAATTTAAGAAAAAACAACTCCATTTTCATAACTAAAGCTGACAGGAGCAACTCAGTTGTGATACTTGATAAAGTTAACTACGAAGAAAAGATGTTAAATCTATTAAATGACGTCACCACTTATGAAAAGTTGAGACCTTCTCCCTTAAAGAGTCTGTCCACCCAGTTCAACCGTACTGTGAAAGAACTACTCAATAATGTGCCCAACATCGATGCCAAATGGTTCATGCAAGTCAACCCTAAACTTCCACACATATATGGTCTACCCAAAACACATAAGAATGGTGTTCCTCTTCGCCCCATTGTTTCGTACTGTGGATCATTTAGCTACAAATTATCAAAATTCTTAGCCAATAAATTATCACCATTAGTGGGATGCATCTCAAGTTCACATATTAAAAATTCCTCAAATTTTATTGATAAAATTAAGTCTCTAAACCTAACTAATGGAAAAATGGTAAGTTTTGATGTAGATTCACTCTTCACTAAAGTGCCACTTAACGATGTATTATAATTTCTAAGTAGGAAAATGCCAGACTATGATTTAGATTAGGGTATGGCAATATCTTCCTTCCTTGAATTAATTAAACTTTGTGTTTCATCCAATGCTTTTTCTTTTAATGATAAATTCTTCATTCAGCGATTTGGCAATGCTATGGGGTCGCCATTATCCCCCATCCTTAGTAATTTGTATATGGATTTTTTTGAAACTGAGTTATTATCAAACATTGCACCCCCAAATCTAATATGGCATAGGTATGTAGATGACATTTTCTCCTTTTGGCCCAACAGTCTCAATAATTTTGAAGATTTCTTTTGCAAATTAAATGACTTGGTTCCATCTATCAATTTCAAAATTGAATGGGAAATTGATGGGTCCCTACCCTTCCTTGATGTTTTGATTACTAAAATTAATGACTTCCCTACTTACACTGTCTATAGGAAACCCACTCATTGAGATATGTACATTCATTTTTTCTCTTATCTCTTATCAAAATGTCTGTCATATCTACCTTGTTTCTCAGAGCATTAAGAATTTGTAGCCCCCAAAATTTAGAGGTAGAAAACAACAAAATTTGGATTATATTCCGTAACTTGAAATATCCTGATTGGTTTATAAGAAAAGCTTATTATAAGGCTAGGAAAACCTTCTATGTTCCTAAATGTCAGTCAGAAAAGAAACCTTATTTATGTCTTCCTTATGTAAAAAGTCTGGAAAAAATTCAGTCAGTTAGCAGAGAACTTGATGTAAACTTAGCCTTCAAATATACTTCTAGTATCAAAACTACTCTTGTAAGAAATAATGCCACTGTTCAGCCCCAAGCAGGAGTATACAAAATTCCTTGCAAAGACTGTGACTTAGTTTATATAGGTAAAACTGGGAGATCTTTAGATGTTAGAAAGAAAGAACATAAACGAGATATGACGAATTGTAACCCAAATAATGCACTCTTTGTCCATGCATATGACAACAACCACTGTATTGATTGGAATTCTGGTAAAATGATAATTAAGTGCAACAATTTCAAGAATCGTAGAATATTTAGTCAGGATGTATATAGCACTATAAAATTTTTAACTTAAATGAAGGTATGTTCAAACTAGATCCATTAATGAGAGCACTAGTGGTCAAATCCCTCCCAGATGTGGGGTCGGATCCCTGAGGAATGGCCAGGTCAGGTCGGTTGGGTGAGGTGAGGTGATGTGTGGTATGTCTGTCATCAGAACACACCTTGTCCCTCCCTCCCCCTGTCAGCTACTTATTTTCCTTTCATGTTTCATTCAACTCTGTACTGCTGAAGAGGGAGGTAGTTGCCTCCGAAAAGTCCATATTAAATACTTTTTGTCTATAAAAAGTGGGTTTTTCTTAGCATGATGCTCTTCACGTCATTGTGAATAACAACTACACACCTTTCACATGAATGACTGTTTATAATTATAGTCCAAACACTGTAATGATACCAACACACCTACCACCCCATATAAGACTTTTGATATTTACAGTCCAAGCACTGTAATGACACCCACACACATACCCCTTATGAATGACTGTTGACTTTTACTGTCCAAGCACTGTAATGACACCCACAGACCCACCACCCTATTAATGACTGTTAATATTTACAGGTCAAGCACTGTAATGACACACACACACCTACCACCCCTTAAATGACTGTTGATATTTTCAGTCTAATCACTGTAATGACACCCACACACATACCACCCCATAAATGACTGTTGATATTTACATTTTAAGCACTGTAATGACACCCACATACCCACCACCCCATGAATGACTGTTGATATTTACAGTCCAAGCACTGTAATGATACCCACACAAACACCACCCCATTAATAACTGTTGATATTTACAGTCCAAGCACTGTAATGACACACACACCCACCACCCCATAAATGACAGTTGATATTTACAGTCCAAGCACTGTAATGACACCCACAGACCCACCACCTCATGAACGACTGATGATATTTACAGTCAAAGCAATGTAATGATACCCACACACCCACCACCCCATGAATGACTGTTGAAATTTACAGTCCAAGCACTGTAATAACACCCACACACTCACCACCTCATGAATGACTGTTGATATTTACAGTCCAAACACTGTAATGACACCCACTCACCCACAACCCCATGAATGACTGTTGATATTTACACTCCAAGCACTGTATGAAACAAACACACCCGCCAACCCATAAATTACCGTTGATATTTACAATCCAAGCATTGTAATGATACCAACACACCCACCACCCCATTAATGACTGTTGATATTTACAGCCCAAGCACTGTAATGACACCCACACACCCACCACCCCAATGAATGACAGTTGATATATACAGTCCAAGCACTGTAATTACTCCAACACACCCACCACCCAATGAATGACTGTTGATATTTACAGTCCAAACCATGTAATGACACCCACACACCAACCACACCTTGAATGACTCTTGATATTTACAGTACAAGCACTGTAATTACTCCAACACACCCACCTCCCCATGAATGACTGTTGATATTTACAGTCCAAACCCTGTAATGACACCCACACACCAACCACACCTTGAATGACTCTTGATATTTACAATCCAATCACAGTAATGACACCAACACACCTATCATCCCATTAATTACTGTTGATATTTACAGTCCAAACACTGTAATGACACCAACACACCTACCATCCCATGAATGTCTGTTGATATTTACAGTCCAAGCACTGTAAAGATACCCACACACTCACCCCTTATGAATGACTGTTGACATTTACAGTCCAAGCACTGTAATGACACCCACAGACCAACCACCCCATAATAACTGTTGATATTTACAGGTCAAGCACTGTAATGACACACACACACCCACCTTTCCCATAAATGACTGTTTATAATTATAGTCCAAGCCCTGTAATGACACCCACACACCAACCACCCCATGAATGACTTTGGATATTTACAATTCAAGCATTGTAATGATACTCAAACACCCACTACCCCATGAATGACTGTTGATATTTACAGTCTAAGCAATGAAATGAAACCTTCACACCCTCCACCCCATGAATGACTGATGATATTTACAGTCAAAGCAATGTAATGATACCCACACACCTACCATCCCATGAATTACTGTTGATATTTACAGTCCATGCACCGTAATGACACCCACACACCCACCAATTTATAAATGACTGTTGATATTTATGGTCCAAGCAGTGTAATGATGCTAACACAACCAGCAACCCATAAATGACTGTCCATTTTTACAGTTCATGCACTGTAATGACACCCACCACCCCATGAATGACTGTTGATAGTTACAGCCCAAGCAATGTAATGATACCCACACACCCAAGACCTCATGAATGACAGTTGATATTAACAGTCCAAGCACTGTAATTACACCAACACACCCACCACCCCATGAATGACTGTAGATATTTACTGTCCAATCAATGTAATGGCACCCACACACCTACCACCCCATGAAAGACTTTTGATATTTACAGTCCAAGCACTGTAATGATACCCACACTCATACTCCTTATGAATGACTGTTGACATTTACAGTCCAAGCACTGTAATGACATCCACAGACCCACCACCCTATTAATGACTGTTGATATTTACAGGTCAAGCACTGTAATGACATACACACATCGACCACCCCTTGAATGACTGTTGATATTTACAGTCCAATCACTGTAATGACACCCACACACCCACCACCCTATGAATGACTGTTGATATTTACATTTTAAGCACTGTAATGACACCCACATACCCACCACCCCATTAATGACTGTTGATATTTACAGTCCAAGCATTGTAATGATACGCACACAAACATCACCCCATGAATAACTGTTGATATTTACAGTCCAAGCACTGTAATCACACCCACACACCCACCACCCTATAAATGACTGTTGATATTTACAGTCCAAGCACTGTAAAGACACCCACATACCCACCACCTCATGAATGACTGTTGATATTTACACTCCAAGCACTGTAATGACACCCACAAACCCACCACCCCATGAATGACTATTGATATTTACAGTCCAAGCACTGTAATAACACCCACACACCCACCACCTCATGAATGACTGTTAATATTTACAGTCCAAACATTGTAATGATACCCACACACCCACAACCCCATTAATGTCTGTTGATATTTACACTCCAAGCACTGTATGAAACACACACCTGCCACCCCATGAATGACTGTTAATATTTACAATCCAAGCATTGTAATGATACCCACACACTCACCAACCAATTGATGACTGTTGATATTTACAGCCCAAGCACTGTAATGACACCCACACACCAACCACCCCTCGAATGACTCTTGATATTTACAGTCCAATCACTGTAATGACACCCACACACCTACCATCTAAAGAATTACTGTTGATTTTTACAGTCCAAGCCCTGTAATGACACTAACACACCTACCATCCCATGAATTACTGTTGATATTTACAGTCCAAGCACTGTAATGATACCCACAAACCCTCCCCTTATGAATTACTCTTGATATTTACAGTCCAAGCACTGTAATGACACCCACAGACCCACCACCCCATTAATAACTGTTGATATTTACAGGTCAAGCACTGTAATGACACACACAAACCTACCATCCCGTGAATGACTGTTGATATTTACAGTCCAATCACTGTAATGACACCCACACACCTACCACACCATGAATGGCTGTTGATATTTACATTCTAAGCACTACAATGACACCCACATATCCACAACCCCATGAATGACTGTTGATATTTAAAGTTCAAGCACTTTAATGATACCCACACAAACACCACCCCATGAATAACTGTTGATATTTACATTCCAAGCTCTGTAATGACAACCACACACCCACCACCCCATAAATGACTGTTGATATTTACAGTCCAAACACTGTAAAGACTCCCATATACCCACCACCTTATGAATGACTGTTGATATTTATATTCCAAGCACTTTAATGACACCCACATACCCACCACCCCATGAATGACAGTTGATATTTACAGTCCAAGCACTGTAATGACACCCACACACCCACCTCCCCATGAATGACTGATAATATTTACAGTCAAAGCAATGTAATGATACCCACACACCCACCAACCCATGAATGACTATTGATATCTACAGTCCAAGCACTGTAATGACACCCACACACCCACCACCCCATGAATGACTGATGATATTTACAGTCCAAGCACTGTAATAACACCCACACACCCACCACCTCATAAATGACTGTTGATATTTACTGTCCAAACACTGTAATGATCCCCACACACCCACCATCCCATGAATGACTTTTGATATTTACAATCCAAGCATTGTAATGATACCCACACACCCACCACCCCATAAATGACTGTTGATATTTACAGTCCAATCACTGTAATGACACCCACACACCTACCATCTCATGAATGACTGTTGATATTTACAGTCCAAGCACTGTAATGACTCCAACACACCTACCAACCCATAAATGACTGTTGATATTTAGAGTTCAAGCAATGTAATGAGAGCCACACACCTACCACTTCATGAATGACTTTTGATATTTACAGTTTAAGCACTATAATGACACCCACACACCCAACACCCCATGAATGACTGTTGATATTTACTGTCCAATCAATGTAATGGCACCCAAACACCTACCACCCTATGAAAGACTTTTGATATTTACAGTCCAAGCACTGTAATGATACTCACACACCCACCCCTTTGAATGACTGTTAACATTTACAGTCCAAGCACTGTAATGACACGCACAGATCAGCCACCCCGTTAATGACTGTTGATATTTACAGGTCAAGCACTGTAATGACACACACACACACACACACACACCCACCTTTCCCATGAATAAGTGTTGATATTTACAGTCCAAGCACTAAAATGAAACTCTCACACCCTCAACCCCATGAATGACTGTTGATATATACAGTCCATGCACTGTAAAGACACCAACATACCCACCACCTCATGAATGACTGTTGATATTTACACTCCAAGCACTGTAATGACACCCACATACCCACCACCCCATAAATGAAAGTTGATATTTACAGTCCAAGCACTGTAATGACACCCACAAACCCACCACCCCATGAATGACTATTGATATTTACAGTCCAAGCACTGTAATAACACCCACACACCCACCACCTCATGAATGACTGTTAATATTTACAGTTCAAACACTGTAATGACACCCAAACACCCACAACCCCATTAATGTCTGTTGATATTTACACTCCAAGCACTGTATGAAACACACACCTGCCACCCCATGAATGACTGTTAATATTTACAATCCAAGCATTGTAATGATACCCACACACTCACCAACCAATTGATGACTGTTGATATTTACAGCCCAAGCACTGTAATGACACCCACACACCAACCACCCCTCGAATGACTCTTGATATTTACAGTCCAATCACTGTTATGACACCCACACACCTACCATCTAAAGAATTACTGTTGATTTTTACAGTCCAAGCCCTGTAATGACACCAACACACCTACCATCCCATGAATTACTGTTGATATTTACAGTCCAAGCACTGTAATGATACCCACACACCCACCCCTTATGAATTACTGTTGACATTTACAGTCCAAGCACTGTAATGACACCCACAGACCCACCACCCCATTAATAACTGTTGATATTTACAGGTCAAGCACTGTAATGACACACACAAACCTACCATCCCTTGAATGACTGTTGATATTTACAGTCCAATCACTGTAATGACACCCACACACCTACCACACCATGAATGGCTGTTGATATTTACATTCTAAGCACTGCAATGACACCCACATACCCAAAACCCCATGAATGACTGTTGATATTTAAAGTTCAAGCACTTTAATGATACCCACACAAACACCACCCCATGAATAACTGTTGATATTTACAGTCCAAGCTCTGTAATGACAACCACACACCCACCACCCCATAAATGACTGTTGATATTTACAGTCCAAGCACTGTAAAGACTCCCATATACCCACCACCTTATGAATGACTGTTGATATTTACATTCCAAGCACTTTAATGACACCCACATACCCACCACCCCATGAATGACAGTTGATATTTACAGTCCAAGCACTGTAATGACACCTACACACCCACCTCCCCATGAATGACTGATAATATTTACAGTCAAAGCAATGTAATGATACCCACACACCCACCACCCCATGAATGACTATTGATATCTACAGTCCAAGCACTGTAATGACACCCACACACCCACCACCCCATGAATGACTGATGATATTTACAGTCCAAGCACTGTAATAACACCCACACACCCACCACCTCATGAATGACTGTTGATATTTACTGTCCAAACACTGTAATGATCCCCACACACCCACCATCCCATGAATGACTTTTGATATTTACAATCCAAGCATTGTAATGATACCCACACACCCACCACCCCATAAATGACTGTTGATATTTACAGTCCAATCACTGTAATGACACCCACACACCTACCATCTCATGAATGACTGTTGATATTTACAGTCCAAGCACTGTAATGACACCAACACACCTACCAACCCATGAATGACTGTTGATATTTAGAGTTCAAGCAATGTAATGAGAGCCACACACCCACCACTTCATGAATGACTTTTGATATTTACAGTTTAAGCACTATAATGACACCCACACACCCAACACCCCATGAATGACTGTTGATATTTACTGTCCAATCAATGTAATGGCACCCAAACACCTACCACCCTATGAAAGACTTTTGATATTTACAGTCCAAGCACTGTAATGATACTCACACACCCACCCCTTTGAATGACTGTTAACATTTACAGTCCAAGCACTGTAATGACACGCACAGATCAGCCACCCCATTAACGACTGTTGATATTTACAGGTCAAGCACTGTAATGACACACACACACACACACACCCACCTTTCCCATGAATAAGTGTTGATATTTACAGTCCAAGCACTAAAATGAAACTCTCACACCCTCAGCCCCATGAATGACTGTTGATATATACAGTCCATGCACCGTAATGACAACCACACACCCACCAATCTATAAAGGACTGTTGATATTTACAGTCCAAGCACTGTAATGATGCTAACACATCCACCAACCCATTAATGACTGTCTATATTTACAGTCCATGTATTGTAATGACACCCACACACCCACCACCCCATTAATGACTGTTGATAGTTATAGTCCAAGCAATGTAATGATACACACACACCCACCACCCCATGAATGACTGTTGATATTTACAGTCCAAGCACTGTAATGATACCCACACAAACACCACCCCATGAATAACTGTTGATAATTTCAGTCCAAGCACTGTAATGACACTTACACACCCACCACTCAATAAATGACTGTTGATATTTACAGTCCAAGCACTATAATAACACCTACACACCCACAACCTCATGAATAACTGTTGATATTTACACTCCAATCACTATAATGACACACACACACCCGTAACCCCATGAATGACTGTTGATATTTACAGTCCAAACACTGAAATGACACTCTCACCCCGTCCACCCCATGAATGACTGTTGATATTTACAGTCCAAGCACTGTAAAGACATCCACATACCCACCAACCCATGAATGACTATTGATATTTAAAGTCCAAGCACTGTAATGACACCCATATGAAAACCATCCCATGAATGACAGTTGATATTTACAGTCCAAGCACTGTAATGACACCCACACACCCACCACTCCATGAATGACTGATGATATTTACAGTCAAAGCAATGTAATGATACCCACACACCCACCACCCCATAATTGTCTATTGATATTAACAGTCCAAGCACTGTAATGACACCCACACACCCACCACCCCATGAATAACTGTTGATATTTACAATCCAAGCATTGTAATGATACCCACACACCCACCACCCCATGAATGACTGTTGATATTTACAGCCCAAGCACTGTAATGACACCCACACACCCACCACCCCAATGAATGACAGTTGATATTTACAGTCCAAGCACTGTAATTACTCCAACACACCCCCCATCCCATAAATGACTGTTGGTATTTTCAGTCCAAACCCTGTAATGACACTCACACACCAACCACCCCTTGAATGACTCTTGATATTTAAGGTCCAATCAGTGTAATGACACCCACACACTTACCATTCCATGAATTATTGTTGATATTTACAGTCCAAGCACTGTAATGACACCAACACACCAACCCACCCCTTATGAATGACTGTTGACATTTACAGTCGAAGCACTGTAATGACACACACACACCTACCACCCCTTGATTGACTGTTTATATTTACAGTCCAATCACTGTAATGAAACCCACACACCTACCACCTTATGAATGACTGTTGATATTTACATTTTAAGCACTGTAATGACACCCACATACCCACCACCTCATGAATGACTGTTGATATTTACAGTCCAAGCACTGTAATGATACCCACACAAACACCACCCCATGAATAACTGTTAAAATTTACAGTCCAAGCACTGTAATGACACCAACACACCTACCAACCCATGAATGACTGTTGATATTTAGAGTTCGAGCAATGTAATGAGAGCCACACACCCACCACTTCATGAATGACTTTTGATATTTACAGTTTAAGCACTATAATGACACCCACACACCCAACACCCCATGAATGACTGTTGATATTTACTGTCCAATCAATGTAATGGCACCCAAACACCTACCACCCTATGAAAGACTTTTGATATTTACAGTCCAAGCACTGTAATGATACTCACACACCCACCCCTTTGAATGACTGTTAACATTTACAGTCCAAGCACTGTAATGACACGCACAGATCAGCCACCCCATTAACGACTGTTGATATTTACAGGTCAAGCGCTGTAATGACACACACACACACACACACCCACCTTTCCCATGAATAAGTGTTGATATTTACAGTCCAAGCACTAAAATGAAACTCTCACACCCTCAACCCCATGAATGACTGTTGATATATACAGTCCATGCACCGTAATGACAACCACACACCCACCAATCTATAAAGGACTGTTGATATTTACAGTCCAAGCACTGTAATGATGCTAACACATCCACCAACCCATTAATGACTGTCCATATTTACAGTCCATGTACTGTAATGACACCCACACACCCACCACCCCATTAATGACTGTTGATAGTTATAGTCCAAGCAATGTAATGATACACACACACCTACCACCCCATGAAAGACTTTTGATATTGACAGTCCAAGAACTGTAATGATATCCACACACATACCCATTATGAATGACTGTTGACCTTTACAGTCCAAGCACTGTAATGACACCCACAGACCCACCACCCCATTAATGACTGTTGAAATTTACAGGTCAAGCACTGTAATGACACACACACACCTACCACCCCTTAAATAACTGTTGATTTTTACAGTCCAATCACTGTAATGACACCCATACACCTACCACCCCATGAATGACTGTTGATATTTACATTTTAAGCACTGCAATGACACCCACATACCCACCACCCCATGAATGACTGTTGATATTTACAGTCCAAGCACTGTAATGATACCCACACAAACACCACCTCATGAATAACTGTTGATAATTTCAGTCCAAGCACTGTAATGACACTTACACACCCACCACTCAATAAATGACTGTTGATATTTACAGTCCAAGCACTATAATAACACCTACACACCCACAACCTCATGAATAACTGTTGATATTTACACTCCAATCACTATAATGACACACACACACCCGTAACCCCATGAATGACTGTTGATATTTACAGTCCAAACACTGAAATGACACTCTCACACCGTCCACCCCATAAATGACTGTTGATATTTACAGTCCAAGCACTGTAAAGACATCCACATACCCACCAACCCATGAATGACTATTGATATTTAAAGTCCAAGCACTGTAATGACACCCATATGAAAACCATCCCATGAATGACAGTTGATATTTACAGTCCAAGCACTGTAATGACACCCACACCCACCACTCCATGAATGACTGATGATATTTACAGTCAAAGCAATGTAATAATACCCACACACCCACCACCCCATAATTGTCTATTGATATTTACAGTCCAAGCACTGTAATGACACCCACACACCCACCACCCCATGAATAACTGTTGATATTTACAATCCAAGCATTGTAATGATACCCACACACCCACCACCCCATGAATGACTGTTGATATTTACAGCCCAAGCACTGTAATGACACCCACACACCCACCACCCCAATGAATGACAGTTGATATTTACAGTCCAAGCACTGTAATTACTCCAACACACCCCCCATCCCATAAATGACTGTTGGTATTTTCAGTCCAAACCCTGTAATGACACCCACACACCAACCACCCCTTGAATGACTCTTGATATTTAAGGTCCAATCAGTGTAATGACACCCACACACTTACCATTCCATGAATTATTGTTGATATTTACAGTCCAAGCACTGTAATGACACCAACACACCAACCCACCCCTTATGAATGACTGTTGACATTTACAGTCGAAGCACTGTAATGACACACACACACCTACCACCCCTTGATTAACTGTTTATATTTACAGTCCAATCACTGTAATGACACCCACACACCTACCACCAATGAATGACTGTTGATATTTACATTTTAAGCACTGTAATGACACCCACATACCCACCACCCCATGAATGACTGTTGATATTTACAGTCCAAGCACTGTAATAATACCCACACAAACACCACCCCATGAATAACTGTTAAAATTTACAGTCCATGCACTGTAATGACACCAACATACCTACCAACCCATAAATGACTGTTGATATTTAAAGTTCGAGCAATGTAATGAGAGCCACACACCCACCACTTCATGAATGACTTTTGATATTTACAGTTTAAGCACTATAATGACACCCACACACCCACCACCCCATGAATGACTGTTGATATTTACTGTCCAATCAATGTAATGGCACCCAAACACCTACCACCCTATGAAAGACTTTTGATATTTACAGTCCAAGCACTGTAATGATACTCACACACCCACCCCTTTGAATGACTGTTAACATTTACAGTCCAAGCACTGTAATGACACGCACAGATCAGCCACCCCATTAATGACTGTTGATATTTACAGGTCAAGCACTGTAATGACACACACACACACACACACACCCAACTTTCCCATGAATAAGTGTTGATATTTACAGTCCAAGCACTAAAATGAAACTCTCACACCCTCAACCCCATGAATGACTGTTGATATATACAGTCCATGCACCGTAATGACAACCACACACCCACCAATCTATAAAGGACTGTTGATATTTACAGTCCAAGCACTGTAATGATGCTAACACATCCACCAACCCATTAATGACTGTCCATATTTACAGTCCATGCACTGTAATGACACCCACACACCCACCACCCCATTAATGACTGTTGATAGTTATAGTCCAAGCAATGTAATGATACACACACACCTACCACCCCATGAAAGACTTTTGATATTTACAGTCCAAGAACTGTAATGATACCCACACACATACCCCTTATGAATGACTGTTGACCTTTACAGTCCAAGCACTGTAATGACACCCACAGACCCACCACCCCATTAATGACTGTTGAAATTTACAGGTCAAGCACTGTAATGACACAAACACACCTACCACCCCTTGAATAACTGTTGATTTTTACAGTCCAATCTTTGTAATGACACCCACACACCTACCACCCCATGAATGACTGTTGATATTTACATTTTAAGCACTGCAATGACACCCACATACCCACCACCCCATGAATGACTGTTGATATTTACAGTCCAAGCACTGTAATGATACCCACACAAACACCACCCATTGAATAACTGTTGATAATTTCAGTCCAAGCACTGTAATGACACCCACACACCCACCACTCAATAAATGACTATTGATATTTACAGTCCAAGCACTATAATAACACCTACACACCCACAACCTCATGAATAACTTTTGATATTTACACTCCAATCACTATAATGACACACACACACCCGTAACCCCATGAATGACTGTTGATATTTACAGTCCAAACACTGAAATGACACTTTCACACCGTCCACCCCATGAATGACTGTTGATATTTACAGTCCAAGCACTGTAAAGACATCCACATACCCACCAACCCATAAATGACTATTGATATTTAAAGTCCAAGCACTGTAATGACACCCATATGAAAACCATCCCATGAATGACAGTTGATATTTACAGTCCAAGCACTGTAATGACACCCACACACCCACCACTCCATGAATGACTGATGATATTTACAGTCAAAGCAAAGTAATGATACCCACACACCCACCACCCCATAATTTTCTATTGATATTTACAGTCCAAGCACTGTAATGACACCCACACACCCACCACCCCATGAATGACTGTTGATATTTACAGTCCAAGCACTGTAATAACACTCACACACCCGCCACCTCATGAATGACTGTTGATATTTATAGTCCAAACACTGTAATGACACCAACATATTTACAACCCCATAAATGACAGTTGATATTTACAGTCCAAGCACTGTAATGACACCCACACACCCACCCCTCCATGAATGACTGATGATATTTACAGTCAAAGCAATGTAATGATACCCACACACCCACCACCCCATAATTGTCTATTGATATTTACAGTCCAAGCACTGTAATGACACCCACACACCCACCACCCCATGAATAACTGTTGATATTTACAATCCAAGAATTGTAATGATACCCACACACCCACCACCCCATGAATGACTGTTGATATTTACAGCCCAAGCACTGTAATGACACCCACACACCCACCACCCCAATGAATGACAGTTGATATTTACAGTCCAAGCACTGTAATTACTCCAACACACCCCCCATCCCATAAATGACTGTTGGTATTTTCAGTCCAAATCCTGTACTGACACCCACACACCAACCACCCCTTGAATGACTATTGATATTTAAGGTCCAATCAGTGTAATGACACCCACACACTTACCATTCCATGAATTATTGTTGATATTTACAATCCAAGCAAAGTAATGACACCAACACACCAACCCACCCCTTATGAATGACTGTTGACATTTACAGTCGAAGCACTGTAATGACACACACACACCTACCACCCCTTAATTGACTGTTTATTTTTACAGTCCAATCACTGTAATGACACCCACACACCTACAACCCCATGAATGACTGTTGATATTTACATTTTAAGCACTGTAATGACACCCACATACCCACCACCCCATGAATGACTGTTGATATTTACAGTCCAAGCACTGTAATGATACCCACACAAACACCACTCCATGAATAACTGTTAAAATTTACAGTTCAAGCACTGTAATGACACCCACACACCCACCACCCCATAAATGACTGTTGATATTTACATTTCAAACACTGTAAAGACACCCACATACCCACCACCCCATGAATGATTGTTGATATTTACACTCCAAGCACTGTAATGACACCCACATACCTACCACCCCATGAATGAAAGTTTATATATACAGTCCAAGCACTGTAATGACACCCACACACCCACCACCCCATGAATGACTATTGATATTTACAGTCCAAGCACGGTAATGACACCCACACGCGCACCACCCTATGAATGACAATTGATATTTTCAGTCCAAGCACTGTAATGACACCCACACACCCACCACCCCATGAATGACTGTTGATATTTACAGTCCCATCACTGTAATAACACCTACACACCCACCACCTCATGAATGACTGTTGATATTTACACTACAATCACTATAATGATACCCACACACCTGCCACACCATGAATGACTGTTGATATTTACAATCCAAGCACTATAATGACACCCACACACCCAAAACCCCATGAATGACTGTTGATATTTACTGTCCAATCAATGTAATGGCACCCACACACCTACCACCCCCTGAAAGACTTTTGATATTTACAGTCCAAGCACTGTAATGACACCCACACACCAACCACCCAATGAATGACTGTTAATAGTTACAGCCCAAGCAATATAATGATAACCACACACCCACCACCTCTTAAATGACAGTTGAAATTTACAGTCCAAGCACTGTAATTACACCAACACACCCACCACACCATGAATGACTGTTGATATTTACTGTCCAATCAATGTAATGGCACCCACACACCTACCACCCCATGAAAGACTTTTGATATTTACAGTTCAAGCACTGTAATGATACCCACACACATACCCCTTATGAAAGACTGTTTACATTTACAGTCCAAGCACTGTAATGACACTAACAGACTCACCACCCTAATTAATGACTTTTGAAATTTACAGTCCACTCACTGTAATAACACCCACACACTTACCAACCTATGAATGACTGTTGATATTTACATTCTAAGCACTGCAATGAGACCCACATACCCACCACCCCATGAATGACTGTTGATATTTACAGTCCAAGCACTTTAATGATACCCACACATACACCACCCCATTAATAACTGTTGATATTTACAGTCTACGCATTGTACCGACACCCACACACTCACCACCCTATAAATGACTGTTGATATTTACAGTCTAAGCACTGTAAAGATAACCACATACACACCACTCCATAAATGACTGTTGATATTTACACTCCAAGCACTTTAATGACAGCCACATACCTACCACCCCATGAATAACTGTTGATATTTACAGTCCAAGCACTGTAATGACACCCAAACACCCACCACCCATTGAATGTCTGATGATATTTACAGTCAAAGCAATGTAATGATACCCACACACCTACCACCCTATGAATGACTATTGATATTTACAGTCCAAGCACTGTAATGACACCCACACACCAACCACCCCATGAATGACTGTTGATATTTACACTACAATCACTGTAATGACACCCACACACCTGCCACCCCATGAATTACTGTTGATATTTACAGTCCAAGCACTGTAATAATACCCACACTCCAACCCCTTATGAATGACTGTTGACATTTACAGTCCAAGCACTGTATTGACACCCACAGACCAACCACCCCATTAATGACTGTTGATATTTACAGGTCAAACACTGTAATGACACACACACACACACACACACTCACCCACCTTTCCCATGAATGACTGTTTATAATTATAGTCCAAGCACTGTAATGACACCAACACACCCATAACCCCATGAATGACTTTTGATATTTACAATCCAAGCATTGTAATGATACCCACACACCCACCACCCCATGAATGACTTTTGATATTTACAGTCTAAGCAATTAAATGAAACCATCACACCCTCCACACCATGAATGACCGTTGATATTTACAGTCCATGCACCGTAATGACACCCACACACCCACCAAACTATAAATGACTGTTGATATTTACAGTCCAAGCACTGTAATAATGCTATCACATCCACCAACCCATGAATGACTGTCCATATTTACAGTCCATGCACTGTAATGAAACTCACACACCCACCACCCAATGAATGACTGTTGATAGTTTCAGCCCAAGCAATGTAATGATACCCACACACCCACCACCTCAAGAATGACAGTTGATATTTACAGTCCAAGCACTGTAATTACACCAACACACCCACCACTCCATGAATGACTGTTGATATTTACTGTCCAATCAATGTAATGGCACCCACACACCTACCACCCCATGAAAGACTTTTGATATTTACAGTCCGAGCACTGTAATGATACCCACACACATACCCCTTATGAATGACTGTTGACATTTACAGTCCAAGAACTGTAATGACACCCACAGGCCCACCACCCCATTAATGACTGTTGAAATTTACAGGTCAAGCACTGTAATGACACACACACACCTACCACCCCTTGAATGACTGTTGATATTTACAGTCCAATCTCTGTAATGACACCCACACACCTACCACCCCATGAATGACTGTTGATATTTACATTTTAAGCACTGTAATGACACCCACATACCCTCCATTTCATGAATGACTGTTGATATTTAAAGTCCAAGCACTCTAATGATACCCACACACCCACCAATCCATGAATGACCATTGATATTTATAGTCCAAGCACTGTAATGACACCCACACACCCACCACCACATGAATGACTGTTGATATTTACAGTCCAAGCACTGTAATAACACATACACACCCACCACCTCATGAATGACTGTTGATATTTACACTCCAAACACTATAATGACACCCACACACCCGCCACCCCATGAATGACTGTTGATATTTACAATCCAAGCATTGTAATGATATCCACACACCCACCACCCCATAAATGACTGTTGATATTTACAGTCTAAACACTGAAATGACACCCTCACACCCTCTACCCAATGAATGACTGTTGATATTTACAGTCCAAACACTGTAATGACACCAACACACCCACAACCCTATGAATGACAGTTGATATTTACAGTCCAAGTACTGTATGAAACACAAACACCCGCCACCTCATGAATGACTGTTGATATATTCAATCCAAGCATTGTAATGATACCCACACACGCACCACCCCATGAATGACTGTTGATATTTACAGCCCAAGCACTGTAATGACACCCACACACCCACCACTCCAATGAATAACAGTTGATATTTACAGTCCAAGCACTGTAATTACTCCAACACACCCACCACCCCATAAATGACAGTTGATATTTACAGTCCAAACCCTGTAATGACACCCACACACCAACCACCCGATGAATGACTGTTGATAGTTACAGCCCAAGCAATGTAATGATACCCACACACCCACCACCTAATGAATGACAGTTGATATTTACAGTCCAAGCACTGTAATGACCCCAACACACCTATAATCCCATAAATTACTGTTGATATTTACAGTCCAAGCACTGTAATGATACTCACACACCCACCCCTTATGAATGACTGTTGACATTTACAGTCCAAGCACTGTAATGACACCCACAGACCAACCACCCCATTAATGACTGTTGATATTTATAGGTCAAGCCTTGTAATAACACACACACACACACCCTCCTTTCCTATGAATCATTGTTTTTAATTATAGTCCAAGCACTGTAATGACACCCACACACCCACCACCCCATGAATGAATTTTGATATTTACAATCCAAGCATTGTAATGATACCCACACACCCACCACCCCATGAATGACTGTTGATATTTACAGTCTAAGCAATGAAATGAAACCCTCACATCCTCCACCCCATGAATGACTGTTGATATTTACAGTCCATGCAACGTAATGACACCCACACACCCACCAAACTATAAATGACTGTTGATATTTAAAATCCAAGCATTGTAATGATACCCACACACCCACCGCCCAATAAATGACTTCTGATATTTACAGTCCAAGCACTGAAATGATACCCTCACACCCTCCACCATATGAATGACTGTTTATATTTATAATCCATGCACTGTAATGAAAGCCACACACCCACCAAACTCTAAATGACTGTTGATATTTGCAGTCCAAGCACTGTAATGATGCCCACACATCCACCAACCCATGAATGACTGTCCATATTTACAGTCCATGCACTTTAATGAAACCCACACAACCACCACCCTATGAATGACTGTTGATATTTACAGCCCAAGCACTGTAATGACACCAACACACCCACCACCCCAATAAATGACAGCTGATATTTACAGTCCAAGATCTGTAATTACTCCAACACCCCCACCACACCATGAATGACTATTGATATTTACAGTCCAAACACTATAATGACACCCACACACCAACCACCACTTGAATGTTCTCTTGATATTTACAGTCCAATCACTGTAATGACGCCCACACACCCACTATCCAATGAATGACTGTTGATATTTACACTCCAAGCACTGTAAGGACACCCACACACCTACCAACCCATGAATGACTGTTAATATTTAGAGTCTAAGCACTGTTATGACACCCACACACCCACCACCTCATGAATGACTGTCGATATGAACAGTCCAAGCACTATAATGACACCCACACACCCAACACCCGATGAATGACTGTTGATATTTACTGTCCAAGCAATGTAATGGCACCCACACACCTACCACCCTGTGAAAGACTTTTGATATTTACAGTCCAAGCACTGTAATGACACCCACACACCCACCACCCCATGAATGACTGTTGATATTTAAAGTCCAAGCACTGTAATGACACCCACACACCCGCCACCCCATGAATGACTGTTGATATTTACAGTTCAAGCACTGCTTTGACACCCACATACCCACCACCCTATAAATGACTATTGATATTTCCAGTCCAAGCACTGTAATGAAACCCACCACTCCATGAATGACTGTTAATATTTACAGTCCAAGCACTGTAATGACACCCACAGATCCACCATCCCATTAATGACTGTTGATATTTACAGGTCAAGCACTGTAATGACACCAACACACACCCACCTTTCCCATGAATGACAGTTAATAATTATAGTCCAAGCACTGTAATGACACTCACACATCCACCACCCCATGAATGACTGCTGATATTTACAGTCCAAGAACTGTAATGACACCCACATACCCACCATCCCATTAATGACAGTTGATATTTACAGTCCAAGCACTGTGATGACACCCACACACCCACCGCCCCATGAATGATTGTTGATATTTACAGTCCAAGCTCTGTAATAACACCCACACTCACACCACCTCATTTATGACTGTTGATATTTACAGTCCAAACACTGTAATGACACCCACACACCCATCCACCCATGAATGAACGTTGATATTTACACTCCAAACACTGTAATGACACCCACACCCCTGCCACCATATAAATGACTGTTGATATTTTCAATCCAAGCATTGTAATGACACCCACACACCCACCACACCATGAATGACTGTTAATATTTAAAGTACAATCACTGATTTGAAACTTTCAAACCCTCCACCCGATGAATGACTGTTGATATTAACAGTCCATGCACCGTAATGACACCCACACACCCACCAAACTAAAAATGACTGTTAATATTTACATTCCAAGCACTGTAATGATGCCCACACATCCACCAACCCAAAAATGACTGTCCATATATACAGTCCATGCACTGTAATGACACCCAAACACACACCACCCCATGAATGACTGTTGATATTTACAGCCCAAGCAATGTAATGATACCCACACACCCACCATCCCATGGTTGACAGTTGATATTTACAGTCCAAGCACTGAAATTATACCAACACACCCACCATCCCATGAATGACTGTTGATATTTACTGTCCAAGCACTGTAATGATACCCAAACACATACCACTTATGAATGACTGTTGACATTTACAGTCCAAGCACTGTAATGACACCCACAGACCCACCACCCCATTAATGACTGTTGATATTTACAGGTCAAGCACTGTAATAATACCCACACACATACCCCTTATGAATGACTGTTGACATTTACAGTCGAAGCACTGTAATGACACCCACAGACCCACCACCCCATTAATGACTGTTGATATTTACAGGTCAAGCACTGTAATGACACACACACATATACCACCCCTTGAATGACTGTTGATATTTACAATCCAAGCATTGTAATGATACCCACAAACAAACAACCCCATGAATGACTGTTAATATTTACAGTCCAATCACTGAAATAAAACCCTCACACCCTCCACCCCATGAATGACTGTTAATATTTACACTCCATGCACCGTAGTGACACCCACACCCCAACCACCCCATAAATAACTGTTGATATTTACAGTCCAAGCACTGTAATGATACCCAAACACCCACCACCTCATGAATGACAGTTGATATTTACAGTCCAAGCACTGTAATTACACCAACACACCAACCACATCATGAATGACTGTTGATATTTACTGTCCAATCAATGTAATGGCACCCAAACATCTACCACACCATGAAAGACTTTTGATATTTTCAGTCCAAGCACTGTAATGATACCCACACACATACCCCGTATTAATGACTGTTGACATTTACAGTCCAAGCACTGTAATGACACCCACAGACCCACCACCCCATTAATGACTGTTGATATTTACAGGTCAAGCACTGTAATGACACACACACACCTACGACCCCATGAATGACTGTTGATATTTACAGTCCAATCACTGTTTTGACACCCACACACCTACCATCCCTTAAATGACTGTTGATATTTACAGTCCAAGCACTGTAAAGACACCCAAATACCAAATACCTCATGAATGACTGTTGATATAAACACTCCAAGCACTGTAATGACACACACATACCTACCACCCCTTGAATGACTGTTGATATTTACAGTCCAATCCCGGTAATGACACCCACACACCTACCACCCCTTGAAAGACTGTTGATATTTACATTCTAAGCACTGTAATGACACCGACATACCCACCACCCCATAAATGACTGTTGATTTTTACAGTCCAAGCACTTTAATGATACCCACACAAACACCACCCCATAAATAACTGTTGATATTCACAGTCCAAGCACTGTAATGACACCCAAACACCAACCACCCCATAAATAACTGTTGATATTTACAGTCCAATCACTGTAAAGACACCCACATACCCACCACCCCATGAATGACTGTTGATATTTACACTCCAAGCACTGTAATGAGACACACACACCTACCACCCCTTGAATGACTGTTGATATTTACAGTCCAATCAGTGTATTGACTCCCACACACCAACCACCCCATGAACGAATGTTGATATTTACATTCTAAACACTGTAATGACTCCCACATACCCACCACCCTATAAATGAATGTTGATATTTACACTCCAAGCACTGTAATGACACCCATATTCCAACCACCACATGAATGAGAGTTGATATTTACAGTCCAATCAGTGTATTGACACCCACACACCTACCACCCCATGAACGAATGTTGATATTTACATTCTAAGCACTGTAATGACACCCACATACCCACCAGCCTATGAATGACTGTTGATATTTACACTCCAAGCACTGTAATGACACCCACATTCCCACCACCACATGAATGACAGTTGATATTTACAGTCCAAGATCTGTAATGACACCCACACACCCATCACCCCATGAATGACTGATGATATTTACAGTCCAAGCACTGTAATAACACCCACACACCCACCACCACATGAATGACCGTTGATATTTACAGTCCAAAAACTGTAATGACACCCACACACCCACCACCCCATGAATGACTGTTGATATTTACGCTCCAATCACTGTAATGACACCAACACACCCGCCACCCCATAAATGACTGTTGATATTTAAAATCCAAGCATTGTAATGACACCCACACACCAACCACCAAATAAATAACTGTTGATATATATAGCCCAAGCACTGTAATGACCCCCACACACCAACCAATAAATAAATGACAGTTGATATTTACCGTCCAAGCACTGCAATTACACCAACACACCCACCACCCCATAAATGACTGTTGATATTTACAGTCCAATCACTGTAATGACACCCACACACCTACCATCCCATGAATGACTGTTGATATTTACAGTCCAAGCACTGTAATGACACCCACACACCTACCACCCCATGAATGACTGTTGATATTTACAATCCAAGCATTGTAATGATACCCACACACCCACCACCCCATGAATGACTGTTGATATTTACAGTCCAAGCACTGTAATGACACCCATACACCCACCACCCCAGGAATGACTGATGATATTTACAGTCTAAGCGCTGTAATAACACCCACACATTCACCACCTCATGAATGACTGTTGATATTTACAGTCCAAACACTGTAATGACACCCATACACCCACCACCCCATGAATGAGTGTTGATATTTACAATCCGAGCATTATAATGATACCCACACACCCATCACCCCATGAATGACTGTTGATATTTACAGTCCAAGCACTGAAATGACAGCCACACACCCATCACCTCATGAATAACTGTTGATATTTACAGTCCATGCAACATAATGACAGCCACACACTAACCAAACTATAAGTGACTGTTAATATTTACAGTCCAAGCACTGTAATGATGCCCACATATCTATCAACCCATGAATGACTGTTTATATTTACAGTCCATGCACTGTAATGACACCCACACACCCACAACACCATTAATGACTGTTGATATTTATAGCCCAAGCAATGTAATGACACCCACACACCCACCACCCTATGAATGACAGTTGATATTTACAGTCCAAGCACTGTAATTACACCAACACACCCACCACCCCATGAATAACTGCTGATATTTACTGTCTAATCAATGTAATGGCACCCACACACTTACCAACCCCAAAAAGACTTTTGATATTTTCAGTCCAAGCAGTGTAATGATACCCACACACCCACCCCTTATTAATGACTGTTGACATTTACAGTCCAAACACTGTAATGACACCCATATACCCACCACCCCATTAATGACTGTTGATATTTACAGGTCAAGCACTGTAATAACACATACACAACTACCACCCCTTGAATGACCGTTGATATTTATAGTCCAAGCACTGTAATGATACCCACACACCCACGACCACATGAATGACTGTTGATATTTACAGCCCAAGCACTGTAATGACACCCACACAATCCCCACCCTATGAATGACTGTTGATATTTGCAGTCCAAGCACTGTAATCACACCCACACCCCTACAACCCCATGAATGACTGTTGATATTTACAGTCCAAACACTGTAATGACACTCACACACCCACCACACCATAAATGACAGTTGATATTTTAAGCCAAAGCAATGTAATGACACCCACACACCAACCACCCCATGAATGACAGTTGATATTTACAGTCCAAGCACTGTAATTACACCAACACACCCACCACCCCATGAATGACTGTTGATATTTACTGTCCAATCAATGTAATGGCACCCACACACCTACCACCCCATAAAAGACTATTGATATTTTCAGTCCAACTAGTGTAATGATACCAACACACCCACCCCTTATAAATGATTGTCGACATTTACAGTCCAATCACTGTAATGACACCCACAAACCCACCACCCCATTAATGACTGTTGATATTTATAGGTCAAGCTCTGTAATGACACATACACACCTACCACCCCTTGAATGACTGTTGATATTTATAGTCCAATCACTGTAATGACAACCACATACCCACCACCCCATGAATGACTGTTGATATTTACAGTTCAATCCCTGTAATGATACCCACACACCCACGACCACATGAATAACTGTTGATATTTACAGTCTAAGCACTGTAATGACACCAACACACCCACCACCCCATAAATGACTGTTGATATTTTCAGTCCAAGCACTGTAATGACACCCTCATACTCATCACCCCATGAATGACAGTTGATATTTACAGTACAAGCACTGTAAAGACAACCACACACCCACCACCCCATGAATGACTGATGATATTTACAGTCAAAGTAATGTAATGATACCAACACACCCAACACCCCATGAATGACTATTGATATTTACAGTCCAAGCACTGTAATGATACACACACACCCACCACCTCATGAATGACTGTTGATATTTACAGTCAAAACACTGTAATGACACCTACACAACCACCATCCCTTGAATGACTGTTGATATTTACAGACCAAGTACTGTAATGACACCCACACACCCGCCAACCCATGAATGACTGTTGATATTTACAGTTCAAGCACTGCAATGACACCCACATACCCACCACCCTATAAATGACTATTGATATTTCCAGTCCAAGCAATGTAATGACACCCAACACTCCATGAATAACTGTTAATATTTACAGTCCAAGCACGTTAATGACACCCACAGATCCACCACCCCATTAATGACTGTTGATATTTACAGGTCAAGAACTGTATGACACCAACACACACCCACCTTTCCCATGAATGACAGTTAATTATTTTAGTCCAAGCACTGTAATGACACTCACACATCCACCACCCCATAAATGACTGTTGATATTTAAAGTCCAAGAACTGTAATGACACCCACATACCCACCATCCCATTATGACAGATGATATTTACAGTCCAAGCACTGTAATGACACCCACACACCAACCACCCCATGAATGATTGTTGATATTTACAGTCCAAGCTCTGTAAAAACACCCACACTCACACCACCTCATAATGACTGTTGATATTTACAGTCCAAACACTGTAATTACACCCACACACCCATCCACCCCATGAATGAATGTTAATATTTACACTCCAAGCACTGTAATGACACCCACACACCAGCCACCCCATGAATGACTGTTGATATTTTCAATCCAAGCATTGTAATGATACCCACACACCCACCACACCATTAATGACTGTTAATATTTAATGTCCAAGCACTGATTTGAAACTTTCAAGCCTCTTCAACCCATGAATGACTGTCCATATATACAATCCATGCACTGTAAAGACACCCACACACCCACCACCCCTTAATTAAATAACTGTTGATATTTACAGTCCAATCACTGTAAAGACACCCACATACCCACCACCCCATGAATGACTGTTGATATTTACACTCTAAGCACTGTAATGAGACACACACACCTACCACCCCTTGAATGACTGTTGATATTTACAGTCCAATCAGTGTATTGACACCCACACACCTACCACCCCATGAACGAATGTTGATATTTACATTCTAAGCACTGTAAAGACACCCACATACCCACCACCCCATGAATGACTGTTGATATTTACACTCCAAGCACTGTAATGAGACACACACACCTACCACCCCTTGAATGACTGTTGATATTTACAGTCCAAGCTCTGTAATGACACCCACACACCCACCACCCCATGAATGACTGATGATATTTACAGTCCAAGCACTGTAATAACACACACACACCCACCACCATATGAATGACTGTTGATATTTACAGTAAAGAAACTGTAATGACACCCACACACCCACCACCCAATGAATGACTGTTGATATTTACACTCCAATCACTGTAATGACACCCACACACCCACCACCCCATGAATGACTGTTGATATTTAAAATCCAAGCATTTTAATGACTCCCACACACCAACCACCCCATGAATAACTGTTGATATTTATAGCTCAAGCACTGTAATGACCCCCACACACCAACCACCAAATAAATGACAGTTGATATTTACAGTCCAAGCACTGTAATTACACCAACACACTCACCACCCCATGAATGACTGTTGATATTTACAGTCTAATCACTGTAATGACACCCACACACCTACTATCCCATGAATGACTGTTGATATTTACAGTCCAATCACTGTAATGACACCTACACACCTAATACCCCATGAATGACTGTTGATATTTACAATCCAAGCATTGTAATGATACCCACACACCCACCACCCCATAAATGACTGTTGATATTTACAGGTCAAGCACTGTAATGACACCCACACACCCACCACCCCATGAATGACTGTTAATATTTACAGTCCAAGCACTGTAATAACACCCGCACACTCACCACCTCAAGAATGACTGTTGATATTTACAGTCTAAACACTGTAATGACACCCATACACCCACCACCCCATGAATGACGGTGGATATTTACAATCCAAGCATTGTAATGATACCCACACACCCACCAACCCATGAATGACTGTTGATATTTACAGTCCAAGCACTGAAATGACAGACACACACCCATCACCTCATGAATACCTGTTGATATTTACAGTCAATGCACCGTAATGACAGCCACACACTAACCAAACTATAAATGACTGTTAATATTTACAGTCCAAGCACTGTAATGATGCCCACATATCCATCAACCCATGAATGACTGTTCATATTTACAGTCCATGCACTGTAATGACACCCACACACCCACCACAACATTAATGACAGTTGATATTTACAGCCCAAGCAATGTAATGACACCCACACACCCACCACCCTATGATTGAAAGTTGATATTTACAGTACAAACACTGTAATTAAACCAACACACCCACAACCCCATGAATAACTGTTGATATTTACTGTCCTATCAATGTAATGGCACCCACACATCTACCAACCCTTGAAAGACTTTTGATATTTTCAGTCCAAGCAGTGTAATGATACCCACACACCCACCCCTTATTAATTACTGTTGACATTTACTTTCCAAGCACTGTATTGACCCCCTTAGACCCACCACCCCATTAATGACTGTTGATATTTACCAGGTAAAGCACTGTAATGACACATACACACCTACCACTCCTTGAATGACTGTTGATATTTATAGTCCAAGAACTGTAATGATACCCACACACACACGACCACATGAATAACTGTTGATATTTACAGTCTAAGCACTGTAATTACACCCACACACCCACCACCCCATGAATGACTGTTGATATTTACAGTCCAAGCACTTTAAAGACACCCACATACCCACCAACTCATGAATGACTGTTAATATTTACAGTCTAAGCATTGTAATGACACCTACACACCCACCATCCCATGAATGACTGTTGATATTTAAAGTCCAAGCACTGTAATGACACCCACACAACCCCCACCCTATTAATGACTGTTAATATTTGCAGTCCAAGCACTGTAATCATACCCACACCCCCACCACTAATGAATGACTGTTGATATTTACAATCCAAGCACTGTAATAACACCAACACACCCACCACCCCATGAATGACTGTTGATATTTACTGTCCAATCAATGTAATGGCACCCACACACCTACCACCCCATAAAAGACTATTGATATTTTCAGTCCAATCAATGTACTGATACCCACACACCCACCCCTTTTAAATGACTGTTGTCATTTACAGTCCAAGCACTGTAATGACACCCAGAGACCCACCACCCCATTAATGACTGTTGATATTTACAGGTCAAGCACGTTAATGACACATACACACCTACCACCCCTTGAATGACTGTTGATATTTATAGTCCAATCACTGTAATGACACCCACATACCCACCACCCCATAAATGACTGTTGATATTTACAGTCCAACCACTGTAATGATACCAACACACCCACGACCACATGAATAACTGTTGATATTTACAGTCAAAGTAATGTAATGATACCCACACACCCAACACCCCATAAATGACTATTGATATTAACTGTCCAAGCACTGTAATGATGCACACACACCCACCACCTCACTAATGACAGTTGATATTTATAGTCAAAACACTGTAATGACAACCACACAACCACCACCCCATAAATGACTGTTGATATTTTTAGTCCAAACACTGTAATGACACCCACACACATACCACCCCATGAATGACTGTTGATATTTTCAGTCCAACCACTGTAATGACACCCACATACCACCACCTCATAAATGACAATTTAAATTTACAGTCCAAGCATTGTAATGACACCCACACACCCACCATCTTATGAATGACTATTGATATTTACTGTCCAAGCACTGTAATGACACCCACAAATCTACCATCCCATAAAAGACTGTTGATATTTACAGTCCAAGCACTATAATGACACCCACACACCCACCACCCCATGAATGACTGTTGATATTTATAGTCCAAACACTGTAATAACACCCACACAACCACCACCCCATAAATGACTGTTGATATTTTCAATCCAAGCACTGTAATGATACCAACACACAATCTACCCCATGAATGACTTTTGATATTTACAGTCCAAGCACTGTATTGACACCCATACACCCACCACCCCATGAATGACTGTTGATATTTATAGTCCAAGTGCTGTAATTACACCTACACACCCACCACCCCATGAATGACAGTTGATATTTATAGTCCAAGCACTGTAATGATACCCACACACCCACCACCCCATGAATGACTGTTGACATTTACAGTCCAATCACTGTAATGACACCCACACCCACCAACCCATGAATGAATATTGATATTTACAGCACAAACACTATAATGACACCCTCCCACCAACTACCCTATGAATGACTGTTGATATTCATAGTCCAAGCACTGTAATAACACCCACACACCCATCACCCCATGAATGACTGTTGATATGAACAGTCCAAGCACTGTAATGATACCCACACACCCACAACCCTATGATTGACTGTTGATATTTACAGTCCAAGCACTGTAATGACACGGAAACACTCACCACCCCTCATATGACTGTTGAAGTTTACAGTCTAAGCACTGTAATGACACCCACACATCCACCACCCCATAAATGACTGTTGATATTACCAGTCCAAGCACTGTAATGACAACCACATACCCACCACACTATAAATGACTGTTGATATTTACAGTCCAAGCACTGTAATGACACCCACGCACCCACAACCCCATGAATGACTGTTGATATTTACAATCCAAGCAATGTAATGACACCATCACACCCACCACCCCATGAATGACTGTTGATATTTACAGTCCAAACACTGTAATGACACCCACACGCCCACCAGCCCTTGAATGACTGTTGATATTTACAGTCAAAGCAATGAAATGACACCCACACACCTACCACCCTATGAATGACTGTTGATATTTACAGTCCAAGCGCTGTAATGACACCTACACACCCACCATTCCATTAATGACTGTTGATATTTACAGACCAAGCAATGTAATGAAACCCACACATACACCACCCCATGAATGACTATTGATATTGACAGTCCAAGCACTCTAATGACACCAACACACCCACCACCCCATAAATGACTGTTGATATTTATATTCCATGCACTGTAATGACGCCGATACACTCACCACCCCATATATGACTGTTGATGTTTACAGTCCAAGCACTGTAATGACACCTACCATCCTATGAATGACTGTTGATATTTAAAGTCCATGCACTGTAATTACCACCTCATTCAAACCATCCCATGAATGACTGTTGATATTTACAGTCCAAGCACTGTAATGACACCCACACACCCACCACCCTATAAATGACTCTTGATATTTACAGTCCAACCACTGTGATGACACCCACATACCACCACCTCATAAATGACAGTTTAAATTTACATTCCAAGAACTGTAATGACACCAACACACCAACCACCCCATGAATGACTGTTGATATTTACAGACCAAGCAATGTAATGAAACCCACACATCCACCACCCCATGAATGACTATTGATATTGACAGTCCAAGCAGTCTAATGACACCAACACACCATCCACCCCATAAATGACTGTTGATATTTACATTCCAAGCACTGTAATGACACAGATACACTCACCACCCCATATATGACTGTTGATGTTTACAGTCCATGCACTGTAATGACACCCACCACCCTATGAATGACTGTTGATATTTACAGTCCATGCACTGTAATTACCCCCTCACACAAACCATCCTATGAATGACTGTTGATATTTACAGTTCATGCACTGTAATGACACCCACACACCCACCACCCTATGAATGACTGTTGATATTTACAGTCCAACCACTGTAATGACACCCACACACCTACCAACCCATAAATGACTGTTGATATTTAGAATCCAAGCACTGTAATGACCCCCACACACCCACCAACCCCTTGAATGATTGTTGATATTTACAGTCCAAGCACTGTAATGACACTCACACACCCACCACCCTATGAATGACTTTTGAAATTTCCAGTCTGGACAATGTAATGATGCCCACACACCCACCACCCCTTGAATCACTGTTGATATTTACAGTCCAAACACTGTAATGACACCCTCGCACCAACCACCCCATGAATGACTGTTGATATTTACATTCCAAGCACTGTAATGACATCGACACACTCACCACCCCATATATGATTGTTGATGTCCGCAGTTCAAGCACGGTAATGACACCTACCACTTTATTAATGACTGTTGATATTTACAATCCATGCACTGTAATTACCCCCTCACAAAAACCACCCCATTAATGACTGTTGATATTTACAGTCCACTCACTGTAATGACACCCATACACCCACTATCCCATTAATGACTCTTGATATTTACAGTCCAACCACTGTAATGACACCCACATACCACCACCCCATAAATGACAGTTTAAATTTACAGTCCAAGCACTGTAATGACACCCACACACCAACTACCCCATGAATGACTATTGATATTTACAGTCCAAGCACTGAAATGACAACCACACATCCACCACCCCATAAATGACTGTTGATATTACAAGTCCAAGCACTGTAATGACAACTACACACCCACCACTCTATGAGTGACTGTTGATATTTACAGTCCAAACACTGTAATGACCCCCACACACCCACCCACCCCTTGAATGACTGTTGATATTTACAGTCCAAGCACTGTAATGACACTCACAAACCCACCACCCTATGAATGACTTTTGAAATTTCCAGTCCGGACAATGTAATGACGCCGACACACCCACCACCCCTTGAATGACTGTTGATATTTACAGTCCAAGCACTGTAATGACACCCACAGACCCACCACCCCATGAATGACTTGATATTTCCAGTACAAGCACTGTAATGACACCCACACACCCACCACCTCATGAATGACTGTTGACAATTACTGTCCAATTAATATAATGACACCCACACACCCACCACCCCATAAATGACTGTTGATATTTACAGTCCAAGCAGTAAAATGACACCCACTCACCCACCAACCTATGAATGACTGTTGATATTTACAGTCCAAGCACTGTAATGACACGGACACACTTACCACCCCTTAAATGACTGTTGATGTTTACAGTCTAAGCACTGTAATGACCCACACACACCCACCTACCTCTTTAAGTACTGTTGATGTTTACAGTCCAAGCTCTGTAATGACACTCACACACCCACCACCCCATGAAAGACTATTGATATTTTTAGTCCAAACACTGTAATGATACCCACGCACCAACCACCCCATGAATGACTGTTGATATTTACAGTCCGAGCACTGTAATGACACCCACACACCCACCACCCCATGAATGACTGTTGATATTTCCAGTCCAAGCACTGTAATGACACCCACATACCCACCACCTCATGAATGACTGTTGATATTTACAATCCAAGCACTGTAATGACAACCACATACCCTCCACCTTATGAATGACTGTTGAAATTTCCAGTCCGAACAATGTAATGAAACCCACACATCCACCACTCTATGAATGACTTTTGAAATTTCTAGTCCGTACAATGTAATGACGTCCACACACCCACCACCCCTTGAATGACTGTTGATATTTACAGTCCAAACTCTGTAATGACACCCACACACCCACCAGCCCTTGCATGACTGTTGATATTTACAGTCCAAGCAATGAAATGACACCCACACACCTACCACCCTATGAATGACTGTTGAAATTTAAAGTCCGAACAATGTAATGACACCCACACACCAACCACCCCATGAATGATTGTTGATATTTACAGTCCAAGCGCTGTAATGACACCTACACACCCACCATTCCATGAATGACTGTTGATATTTACAGACCAAGCAATGTAATGAAACCCACACATCTACCACCCCATGAATGACTATTGATATTGACAGTCCAAGCACTCTAATGACACCAACACACCCACCACCCCATAAATGACTGTTGATATTTACATTCCAAGCACTGTAATGACACCGACACACTCACCACCCCATATATGACTGTTGATGTTTACAGTCCAAGCACTATAATGACACCCACCACCCTATGAATGACTGTTGATATTTACAATCCATGCACTGTAATTACCCCCTCACACAAACCAACCCATAAATGAATGTTGATATTTACAGTCCAAGCACGGTAATGACACCCACACATCCACCACCCCATGAATAACTGTTGATATTACCAGTCCAAGCCCTGTAATGATAACCACATACCTACCACCCAATGAGTGACTGTTGATATTTACAGTCCAAACACTGTAATGACCCCCACACACCCACCCACCCCTTGAATGACTGTTGATATTTACAGTCTAAGCACTGTAATGACACTCACACACCTACCACCCTATGAATGACTTTTGAAATTTCCAGTCCGGACAATGTAATGACGCCCAAACACTCACCACCCCTTGAATGACTGTTGATATTTATAGTCCAAGCACTGTAATGACACCCTCACACCCACTACCCCATGAATGACTCTTGATATTTACAGTCCAACCACTGTAATGACATCCACATATCACCACCCCATAAATGACTGTTGATATTTACAGTCCAAACACTGTAATGACTCCCACACACCTACCCACCCCTTGAATGACTGTTGATATTTACAGTCCAAGCAGTGTAATGACATTCACACACCCACCACCCTATGAATGACTTTTGAAATTTCCAGTCCGGAGAATGTAATGACTCCCACACACCTACCCACCCCTTGAATGACTGTTGATATTTACAGTCCAAGCAGTGTAATGACACTCACACACCCACCACCCTATGAATGACTTTTGAAATTTCCAGTCCGGAGAATGTAATGACGCCCACACACCCACCACCCCTTGAATGACTGTTGATATTTACAGTCTAAGCACTGTAATGACACCCACACACCCACCACCCCATGAATGACTATTGATATTTTTAGTCCAAACACTGTAATGACACCCACGCACCAACCACCCCATGAGTGACTGTTGATATTTACAGTCCGAGCACTGTAATGACACCCACACACCCACCACCCCATGAATAACTGTTGATATTTCCAGTCCAAGCACTGTAATGACACCCATACACCCACCACCTCATGAATGACTGTTGATATTTACAATCCAAGCATTATTATGATACCCACACACCCACCACATCATAAATGCCTGCTGATATTTACAGTCCAAGCACTAAAATGACACATACACATCCACTACCCCATGAATGACTGTCGATATTTACAGTCCATGCACTAAAATGACACACACACACCCACAAACCCATGAATGACTGTTGATGTTTACAGTCCAAGCACTGTAATGACACTCACACATCCACCACCCCATTAATGACTGTTGATATTTACAGTTCAATCACTGTAATGAAACCAAACACACCCACCACCCCTTGAAAGATTGTTGACATTTACAGTTCAAGCACGGTAATGACACCCACACACCCACTACCCAATGAATGAATCCTGATATTTTCAGTCCAACCACTGTAATGACACCCAAATACCACCACCTCATGAATGACAATTTAAATTTACAGTCCAAGCACTGTAATGACACCCACACACCCACCACCCAATGAATGAATATTGATATTTACAGTCCAAGCACTGTAATGACACCTACACATCTACCATCCCATGAATGACTGTTGATATTTACAGTCCAAGCACTGTAATGACACCCACACACCCACCATCCCATGAATGACTCTTGATATTTATAGTCCAAACTCTGTAATGATACCAATACACAATCGACCCCATTATTAATGACTGTTGATATTTACAATCCAAGAACTGTAATGATACCAATACACAATCCACCCCATTAATGACTGTTGATATTTACAGTCCAAACACTACAATGACACCCACACACCCACCACCCTATGAATGACTTGAAATTTTCTGTCCGAACAATGTAATGACACCCACACACCCACCATCCCATGAATGACTGTTTAATATTTACAGTCCAAGCACTGTAAAGACACCCACATACCCACCGACCCATGAATGACTGTTGATATTTAAGTCGAAGCATTGTAATGACACCCATATACCAACCACCCCATGAATGACAGTTGATATTTACAGTCCATGCACTGTAATGATACCCACACACCAACCACTTCATGAATGACTGATAATATTTACAGTCAAAGCAATGTAATGATACGCACACACCCACCATCCCATGAATGACTATTGATATTTACAGTCCAAACACTGTAATGACACCCACACACCCACAACCCCATTAATGACTGTTGATATTTAAACTCCAAAGACTGTATGAAACACACACACCAGCCACCCCATGAATGACTGTTGATATTTACAGTCCAAGCACAGTAATGACACCTGCACACCCACCACCCAATGAATGACTGTTGATATTTAAAGACCAAGCAATGTAATGAAACCCACACATCCACAACACCATGAATGACCATTGATATTGATAGTCCAAGCACTCTGATGACACCAACACACCCACCACCCCATGAATGACTGTTGATATTACCAGTCCAAGCAGTGTATTGACACCCACATACCACCACCCCATAAATGGCAGTTTAAATTTACAGTCCAATCACTCTAATGACACCCACACACCCACCACCCCATGAATGAATATTGATATTTACAGTCAAAGCAATGTACTGATACGCACACACCCACCACACCATGAATGACTATTGATATTTACAGTCCAAACACTGTAATGACACCCACACACCCACAACCCCATTAATGACTGTTGATATTTACACTCCAAAGACTGTATGAAACACACACACCCGCCACCCCATGAATGACTGTTGATATTTACAGTCCAAGCGCTGTAATGACACCTGCACACCCACCACCCAATGAATGACTGTTGATATTTACAGACCAAGCAATGTAATGAAACCCACACATCCACCACACCATGAATGACCATTGATATTGACAGTCCAAGCACTCTGATGACACCAACACACCCACCACCCCATGAATGACTGTTGATATTACCAGTCAAAGCAGTGTATTGACACCCACATACCACCACCCAATAAATGGCAGTATAAATTTACCGTCCAAGCACTCTAATGACACCCACACACCCACCACCCCATGAATGAATATTGATATTTACAGTCAAAGCAATGTACTGATACGCACACACCCACCACACCATGAATGACTATTGATATTTACAGTCCATGCACTGTAATTACCCCCTCACACAAACTACCCCATAAATGACTGTTGATAGTTACAGTCCAAGCACTGTAATGACACCCACACACCCACCACCCCATGAATGACTCTTGATATTTACAGTCCAACCACGGTAATGACACCCACATACAACCACCCCATAACTGACTGTTTAAATTTACAGTCCAAGCACTGTCATGACACCCACACACCAACCACCCCATGAATGACTATTGATATTTACAGTCCAAGCACTGTAATGACACTCACACATCCACCACCCCATGAATGACTGTTGATATTACTAGTCCAAGCACTGTAATGACCCCCACACACCCACCCACCACTTGAATGACTGTTGATATTTACAGTCCAAACACTGTAATGACACCCACACACCCACCACCCCATGAATGACTATTGATAATTTTAGTTCAAACACTGTAATGACACCCACGCACCAACCACCCCATGAATGACTGTTGATATTTACAGACCGAGCACTGTAATGACCCCCACACACCCACCACCCCATGAATGACTGTTGATATTTCCAGTCCAAGCACTGTAATGACACCCACACACCCACCACCTCATGAATGACTGTTGATGTTTACAATCTTAGCATTATAATGACACCCACACACCCACGACCCAATAAATGACTGTTGATATTTAGTGTCCAATCAATTTAATGACACCCAAACCCCCAACAGCCGATAATTGACTGTTGATATTTACAGTCCAAGCACTAAAGTGACACCCACACACCCACCACCCCATGAATGACTATTGATATTTACAGTCCAAGCACTGTAATGACACCTACACATCTACCATCCCATGAATGACTGTTGATATTTACAGTCCAAGCACTGTAATGATACCAATACACAATCCACCCCATTAATAACTGTTGATATTTACAATCTAAGCACAGTAATGATACCAATACACAATCCACCCCATGAATGACTGTTGATATTTACAGTCCAAGCACTCTAATGACACCCACACACCAACCACCCCATGAATGAATATTGATATTTACAGTCAAAGCAATGTACTGATACGCACACACCCACCACACCATGAATGACTATTGATATTTACAGTCCATGCACTGTAATTACCCCCTCACACAAACTACCCCATATATGACTGTTGATAGTTACAGTCCAAACACTGTAATGACACCCACACACCCACCACCTCATGAATGACTATTGATAATTTTAGTCCAAACACTGTAATGACACCCACGCACAAACCACCCCATGAATGACTGTTGATATTTACAGACCGAGCACTGTAATGACACCAACACACCCACCACCCCATGAATGATGGTTGATATTTACAGTCCAAGCACTGTAATGACACCCACACACCCTCCACCCCATGAATGACTACTGATATTTACAGTCCAAACACTGTAATGATGCCCACACACCCACCGACTCCTTGAATGACTGTTGATATTTACAGTCCAAGCACTGTAATGACACACACACCCACCGCCCTATAAATGAATTTTGAAATTTCCAGTCCGGACAATGTAATGACGCCCACACACCCACCACCCCTTGAATGACTGTTGGTATTTACAGTCCAAGCACTGTAATGACACCCACACACCCACCACCCCATGAATGACTATTGATATTTTTAGTCCAAACACTGTAATGACACCTATGCACCCACCACCCCATGAATGACTGTTAATATTTACAATCCGAGCACTGTAATGACACCCACACACCCACCACCCCTTGAATGACTATTGATATTTCCAGTCCAAGCACTGTAATGATTCCCACACACCCACCACCTCATGAATGACTGTTGATATTTTCAATCCAAGCATTATAATGACACCCACACACCCACCACCCCATTAATGACTGTTGATATTTAAGGTCCAATCAATATAATGACTCCCACACACCAACCACCCCATAAATGACTGTTGATATTTACAGTCCAAGCATTAAAATGACACCCACACACCCACAACCCCATGAATGACTGTTAATATTTACAATCCAAGCACTGTAATGATACCCATGCACCCACCACCATATGAATGACCGTTGATATTTATAGTCCAAACATTGCAATGACACCCTCACACTAACCACCCAATGAATGACTGTTGATATTTACAGTCCATGCACCGTAATGACAGCCACACACCCAGCACCCTATGAATTACTGTTGATATTTACAGTCCAAGCACTGTAATGATGCCCACACACCCACCACCCAATGTATGACTGTCGATATTTACAGTCCATGCACTGTAATGACACACACCACCCCATGAATGACTATTGATATTTACAGTCCAAACACTGTAATGACACCCACGCACCCACCACCCCATGAATGACTGTTGATATTTACAGTCCAAGCACTGTAATGACACCCACACACCCACCAACCCATGAACAACTGTTGATATTTAGTGTCCAAGCACTGAAATGACAGCCACACACCCACCACCTCATGAATGACAGTTGATATTTACAGTCTAAGCACTCTAATAGCACCCACAAACAAACCACCCCATTTATGACTGTTAATAATTACAGTCCAAGCACTGTAATGACACCCACACACCCGCCAACCCATGAACGACAATTGATATTTAGTGTCCAAGCGCTGTAATGACACCAACACACCTACCAACCCATGAATGACTGTTGATATTTAGAGTCCAAGCTCTGTAATGAAGGCCACACACCCACCACCTCATGAATGACTGTTGATATTTACAGTCCATGCACTGTAATGACACCCACACACCTAACACCCCATAAATGACTGTTTATATTTACACTCCAAGCACTGTAATGACACTCACATACCCACCACCATATGAATGGCAGTTGATATTTACGGTCAAAGCAATGTAATTACACCCACACACCCACCACCCCATGAATGACTGATGATATTTACAGTAAAAGCAATGTAATGATACCCACACACCCACCACCCCATGAATGATTGCTTATATTTACACTCCAAGCATAGTAATGACCCCCACACACCAACCACCAAATAAATGACAGTTGATATAAACAGTCCAAGCACTGTATTTACACCAACACACCCACCACCACATGAATGACTGTTGATATTTACAGTCCAATTACTGTAATGACCCCCACACACATACCATCCCATGAATGACTGTTGATATTTACAGTCCAAGCACTGAAATGACACCCACACACCTACCAACCCATGAATGACTGTTGATATTTAGAGTCCAAGCACTGTAATGACAGCCACACACCCACCACCTCATGAATGACTGTTGATATTTACAGTCCAAGCACTGTAATGACACCCACACACACACCACCCTATAAATGACTGTTGATATTTACAGCCCAAGCACTGTAATGATGCCCACACACCCAAAAACCCATGAATGACAGTTAATATTTACAGTCCAAGAACTATAATGACAAACACCACCCCATGAATGACTTTTGATATTTACAGTCCAAGCACTGTAATGACTCCCACACACCCCCCACCTCATAAATAACTGTTGATATTTACAGTCCATTCACTGAAATGACTTCAACACACACACCACCCCATGAATAACTGTTGATATTTACAGTTCAAGCACTGTAATGACACCCACATACCCACCAACCCACGAATGACTGTCCATATTTACAGTCCAAGCACTGTAATGATACCCACACACCCACCACCCCATGAATGACTATTGATATTTAGAGTCCAAGCACGTTAATGACACAAACACACCCACCATCCTATAAATGACTGTTGATATTTCCAGTCCAAGCAATGTAATGACACCCACACACCCACCACCTCATGAATGACTGTTGATGTTTACAATCTAAGCATTATAATGACACCCACACACCCACGACCCAATAAATGACTGTTGATATTTATATTCCATGCACTGTAATGACACCCAAACCCCAAACAGCTGATAATTGACTGTTGATATTTACAGTCCAAGCACTAAAATGACACCCACACACCCACCACCCCATGAATGACTATTGATATTTACAGTCCAAGCACTGTAATGACACCTACACATCTACCATCCCATGAATGACTGTTGATATTTACAGTCCAAGCACTGTAATGACACCCACACACCCACCACCCTATGAATGACTCTTGATATTTATAGTCCAAACACTGTAATGATGCCAATACACAATCCACCCCATTAATAACTGTTGATATTTACAATCCAAGCACTGTAATGATACCAATACACAATCCACCCCATGAATGACTGTTGATATTTACAGTCCAAGCACTCTAATGACACCCACACACCAACCAACCCATGAATGAATATTGATATTTACAGTCAAAGCAATGTACTGATACGCACACACCCACCACACCATGAATGACTATTGATATTTACAGTCCATGCACTGTAATTACCCCCTCACACAAACTACCCCATATATGAATGTTGATAGTTACAGTCCAAACACTGTAATGACACCCACACACCCACCACCTCATGAATGACTATTGATAATTTTAGTCCAAACACTGTAATGACACCCACGCACAAACCACCCCATGAATGACTGTTGATATTTACAGACCGAGCACTGTAATGACACCCACACACCCACCACCCCATGAATGACGGTTGATATTTCCAGTCCAAGCACTGTAATGACACCCACACACCCTCCACCCCATGAATGACTACTGATATTTACAGTCCAAACACTGTAATGATGCCCACCCACCCATCCACTCCTTGAATGACTGTTGATATTTACAGTCCAAGCACTGTAATGACACACACACCAGCCACCCTATAAATGAATTTTGAAATTTCCAGCCCGGACAATGTAATGACGCCCACACACCCACCACCCCTTGAATGACTGTTGGTATTTACAGTCCAAGCACTGTAATGACACCCACACACCCACCACCCCATGAATGACTAATGATATTTTTAGTCCAAACACTGTAATGACACCCATGCACCCACCACCCCATGAATGACTGTTAATATTTACAGTCCGAGCACTGTAATGACACCCACACACCCACCACCCCTTGAATGACTATTGATATTTCAAGTCCAAGCACTGTAATGATTCCCACACACCCACCACCTCATGAATGACTGTTGATATTTTCAATCCAAGCATTATAATGACACCCACACACCCACCACCCCATTAATGACTGTTGATATTTACAGTCCAAGCATTAAAATGACACCCACACACCCACAACCCCATGAATGACTGTTGATATTTACAATCCAAGCACTGTAATGATACCCACGCACCCACCACCATATGAATGACCGTTGATATTTATAGTCCAAACATTGCAATGACACCCTCACACTAACCACCCAATGAATGACTGTTGATATTTACAGTCCATGCACCGTAATGACAGCCACAAACCCAGCACCCTATGAATTACTGTTGATATTTACAGTCCAAGCACTGTAATGATGCCCACACACCCACCACCCAATGTATGACTGTCGATATTTACAGTCCATGCACTGTAATGATACACACCACCCCATGAATGACTATTGATATTTACAGTCCAAACACTGTAATGACACCCACGCACCCACCACCCCATGAATGACTGTTGATATTTACAGTCCAAGCACTGTAATGACACCCACACACCCACCAACCCATGAACAACTGTTGATATTTAGTGTCCAAGCACTGAAATGACAGCCACACACCCACCACCTCATGAATGACAGTTGATATTTACAGTCTAAGCACTCTAATAGCACCCACAAACAAACCACCCCATTTATGACTGTTAATAATTACAGTCCAAGCACTGTAATGACACCCACACACCCGCCAACCCATGAACGACAATTGATATTTAGTGTCCAAGCGCTGTAATGACACCCACACACCTACCAACCCATGAATGACTGTTGATATTTAGAGTCCAAGCACTGTAATGACAGCCACACACCCACCACCTCATGAATGACTGTTGATATTTACAGTCGAAGCACTGTAATGACACCCACACACCTAACACCCCATGAATGACTGTTTATATTTACACTCCAAGCACTGTAATGACACTCACATACCCACCACCATATGAATGGCAGTTGATATTTACGGTCAAAGCAATGTAATGACACCCACACACCCACCACCCCATGAATGACTGATGATATTTACAGTAAAAGCAATGTAATGATACCCACACACCCACCACCCCATGAATGATTGCTTATATTTACACTCCAAGCATAGTAATGACACCCACACACCAACCACCAAATATATGACAGTTGATATTTACAGTCCAAGCACTGTATTTACACCAACACACCCACCACCCCAAAAATGACTGTTGATATTTACAGTCCAATTACTGTAATGACCCCCACACACCTACCATCCCATGAATGACTGTTGATATTTACAGTCCAAGCACTGTAATGACACCCACACACCTACCAACCCATGAATGACTGTTGATATTTAGAGTCCAAGCACTGTAATGACAGCCACACACCCACCACCTCATGAATGACTGTTGATATTTACAGTCCAAGCACTGTAATGACACCCACACACACACCACCCTATAAATGACTGTTGATATTTACAGCCCAAGCACTGTAATGATGCCCACACACCCAAAAACCCATGAATGACAGTTAATATTTACAGTCCAAGAACTATAATGACAAACACCACCCCATGAATGACTTTTGATATTTACAGTCCAAGCACTGTAATGACTCCCACACACCCCCCACCTCATAAATAACTGTTGATATTTACAGTCCATGCACTGAAATGACTCCAACACAAACACCACCCCATGAATAACTGTTGATATTTACAGTTCAAGCACTGTAATGACATCCACATACCCACCAACCCACGAATGACTGTCCATATTTACAGTCCAAGCACTGTAATGATACCCACACACCCACCACCCCATGAATGACTATTGATATTTAGAGTCCAAGCACGTTAATGACACAAACACACCCACCATCCTATAAATGACTGTTGATATTCACAGTTCAAGCACTGTAATGACACCCACACACCCACCACCCCATGAATGACTGTTGATATTTCCAGTTCAAGCACTGTAATGACGCCCACACACCCACCACTTCATATATGACTGTTGATATTTAAAATCCAACCACTGTAAAGATACCTACACACCCACCACCATATGAATGACTGTTGATATTAACAGTCCAATCACTGTAATGATACCCACACACCCACCACCCCATTAATAACTGTTGATATTTATAGCCCAAGCACTGTAATGACCCCCACACACCAACCACCAAATAAATGACAGTTGATATTTACAGTCCAAGCACTGTAATTACACCAATACACCCACCACCCCATGAATGACTGTTGATATTTACAGTCCAATCACTGTAATGACACCAACACACCTACTATCCCATGAAATACTGTTGATATTTATAGTCCAATCACTGTAATGACACCAACACAACTACAATTCCATGAATGACTGTTGATATATACAATCCAAGCACAATAATAACAACCACTACCCTATGAATGACTGTTGATATTTACAGACCAAGCTCTATAATGACAACCACCACCTCATGAATGACTGTTGATATTTACAGTCCAAGCCCTGTAATGACCCCCACACACCCACCACCCTATGAATACTGTTGATATTTACAGTCCATGCACTGTAATCACAGCCACACACCCACCACCCCATGAATGATTGTTGATATTTACAGTCCAAGCACTGTAATAATGCCCACACACCCACCAACCCACGAATGACTGTCCATATTTACAGTCCATGCACTGCAATGACACCCACACTCCCACCACCCCATTAATAACTGTTGATATATACAGTCCAATCACTGTAATGACACCCACACACCTACAGTCCCATGAATGACTGTTGATATTTACAGTCCAAACTCTTTAATGACACCCACACACCTACAATCCCATGAATGACTGTTAATATTTAGTGTCTAAGCACTGTAATGACAGCCACAAACCCACCACATCATGAATGACTGTTGATTTTTAAAGTCCAATCAATGTAATGACACCCACACATTTACCATCCCATGAATGACTGTTAATTTTTACAGTCCAAGCACTCTAATGACACCCACACTCCTACCATCCCATGAATGACTGTTGATATTTAGAGTCCAAGCACTGTAATGACAGCCACACACCCACCACATCATAAATGACTATTGATATTTACAGTCCAAGCACTGTAATGACACCCACACACACACCACCCCATTAATGACTGTTGATATTTACAGCCCAAGCACTGTAATGATGCCCACACACCCGCCATCCCATGAATCACTGTTGATATTTACAGTCCATGCAATGTAATGACACCAACACACACACCATCCCATAAATGACTGTTGATATTTACAATACAAGCACTGTAATGATACACACACACCACCCCATAATATGACTGTTGATATTTACAGTCCAAGCACTAAAATGACCCCCAAATACCCACCATCCCATGAATAACTGTTGATATTTATAGCCCAAGCATTGTAATGACTCCCACACACCAACCACCAAATAAATGACAGTTGATATTTACAGTCCAAACACTGTAATTACACAAACATACTAACCACCCCTTGAATGACTGTTGATAATTAGAGTCCTAGCACTGTAATGACAGCCACACACCTACCACCTCATGAATGACAGTTGAGTTTTACATTTCAAGCACTGTATTTAAACCAACACACCCACCACCACATAAATGACTGTTGATATTTACAGTCCAATCACTGTAATGACACCCACACACCTACCAGTCCATGAATGACTGTTGATATTTACAGTCCAAGCACTGTAATGACACCAACACACCTACCAACCCATTAATGACTGTTGATATTTACAGTCCAAGCACTGTAATGACAGCCACACACCCACCACATCATTTATGACTGTTGATATTTACAGTCCAAACAATGTAATGATACCCACAGACACACCACCACATGAATGACTGTTGATATTTACAGCCCAAGCACTGTAATTACACCAACAAAACCACCACCAATGAATGACTGTTAATATTTACAGTCCATGCAGTGTAATGACACCCACACATGCACCACCCAATAACTGACTGTTGATATTTACAGTCCAAGCACTGTAATGCCACCCACACACCCACCACCCGATAAATGACTGTTGATATTTATAGTCCAAGCACTGTAATGACACCCTCATACCCACTACCCCATGAATGACTGTTGATATTTACAGTCCAACGACAGTAATGATACCCACACACCCACCACCAATGAATAACTGTTGATATTTACAGTCCAAGCACTTTAATGACACCCACACACCCACCACCATATGAATGACCGTTGATATTTATAGTCCAAACATTGCAATGACACCCTCACACTAACCACCCAATGAATGACTGTTGATATTTACAGTCCATGCACCGTAATGACAGCCACAAACCCAGCACCCTATGAATTACTGTTGATATTTACAGTCCAAGCACTGTAATGATGCCCACACACCCACCACCCAATGTATGACTGTCGATATTTACAGTCCATGCACTGTAATGATACACACCACCCCATGAATGACTATTGATATTTACAGTCCAAACACTGTAATGACACCCACGCACCCACCACCCCATGAATGACTGTTGATATTTACAGTCCAAGCACTGTAATGACACCCACACACCCACCAACCCATGAACAACTGTTGATATTTAGTGTCCAAGCACTGAAATGACAGCCACACACCCACCACCTCATGAATGACAGTTGATATTTACAGTCTAAGCACTCTAATAGCACCCACAAACAAACCACCCCATTTATGACTGTTAATAATTACAGTCCAAGCACTGTAATGACACCCACACACCCGCCAACCCATGAACGACAATTGATATTTAGTGTCCAAGCGCTGTAATGACACCCACACACCTACCAACCCATGAATGACTGTTGATATTTAGAGTCCAAGCACTGTAATGACAGCCACACACCCACCACCTCATGAATGACTGTTGATATTTACAGTCGAAGCACTGTAATGACACCCACACACCTAACACCCCATGAATGACTGTTTATATTTACACTCCAAGCACTGTAATGACACTCACATACCCACCACCATATGAATGGCAGTTGATATTTACGGTCAAAGCAATGTAATGACACCCACACACCCACCACCCCATGAATGACTGATGATATTTACAGTAAAAGCAATGTAATGATACCCACACACCCACCACCCCATGAATGATTGCTTATATTTACACTCCAAGCATAGTAATGACACCCACACACCAACCACCAAATATATGACAGTTGATATTTACAGTCCAAGCACTGTATTTACACCAACACACCCACCACCCCAAAAATGACTGTTGATATTTACAGTCCAATTACTGTAATGACCCCCACACACCTACCATCCCATGAATGACTGTTGATATTTACAGTCCAAGCACTGTAATGACACCCACACACCTACCAACCCATGAATGACTGTTGATATTTAGAGTCCAAGCACTGTAATGACAGCCACACACCCACCACCTCATGAATGACTGTTGATATTTACAGTCCAAGCACTGTAATGACACCCACACACACACCACCCTATAAATGACTGTTGATATTTACAGCCCAAGCACTGTAATGATGCCCACACACCCAAAAACCCATGAATGACAGTTAATATTTACAGTCCAAGAACTATAATGACAAACACCACCCCATGAATGACTTTTGATATTTACAGTCCAAGCACTGTAATGACTCCCACACACCCCCCACCTCATAAATAACTGTTGATATTTACAGTCCATGCACTGAAATGACTCCAACACAAACACCACCCCATGAATAACTGTTGATATTTACAGTTCAAGCACTGTAATGACATCCACATACCCACCAACCCACGAATGACTGTCCATATTTACAGTCCAAGCACTGTAATGATACCCACACACCCACCACCCCATGAATGACTATTGATATTTAGAGTCCAAGCACGTTAATGACACAAACACACCCACCATCCTATAAATGACTGTTGATATTCACAGTTCAAGCACTGTAATGACACCCACACACCCACCACCCCATGAATGACTGTTGATATTTCCAGTTCAAGCACTGTAATGACGCCCACACACCCACCACTTCATATATGACTGTTGATATTTAAAATCCAACCACTGTAAAGATACCTACACACCCACCACCATATGAATGACTGTTGATATTAACAGTCCAATCACTGTAATGATACCCACACACCCACCACCCCATTAATAACTGTTGATATTTATAGCCCAAGCACTGTAATGACCCCCACACACCAACCACCAAATAAATGACAGTTGATATTTACAGTCCAAGCACTGTAATTACACCAATACACCCACCACCCCATGAATGACTGTTGATATTTACAGTCCAATCACTGTAATGACACCAACACACCTACTATCCCATGAAATACTGTTGATATTTATAGTCCAATCACTGTAATGACACCAACACAACTACAATTCCATGAATGACTGTTGATATATACAATCCAAGCACAATAATAACAACCACTACCCTATGAATGACTGTTGATATTTACAGACCAAGCTCTATAATGACAACCACCACCTCATGAATGACTGTTGATATTTACAGTCCAAGCCCTGTAATGACCCCCACACACCCACCACCCTATGAATACTGTTGATATTTACAGTCCATGCACTGTAATCACAGCCACACACCCACCACCCCATGAATGATTGTTGATATTTACAGTCCAAGCACTGTAATAATGCCCACACACCCACCAACCCACGAATGACTGTCCATATTTACAGTCCATGCACTGCAATGACACCCACACTCCCACCACCCCATTAATAACTGTTGATATATACAGTCCAATCACTGTAATGACACCCACACACCTACAGTCCCATGAATGACTGTTGATATTTACAGTCCAAACTCTTTAATGACACCCACACACCTACAATCCCATGAATGACTGTTAATATTTAGTGTCTAAGCACTGTAATGACAGCCACAAACCCACCACATCATGAATGACTGTTGATTTTTAAAGTCCAATCAATGTAATGACACCCACACATTTACCATCCCATGAATGACTGTTAATTTTTACAGTCCAAGCACTCTAATGACACCCACACTCCTACCATCCCATGAATGACTGTTGATATTTAGAGTCCAAGCACTGTAATGACAGCCACACACCCACCACATCATAAATGACTATTGATATTTACAGTCCAAGCACTGTAATGACACCCACACACACACCACCCCATTAATGACTGTTGATATTTACAGCCCAAGCACTGTAATGATGCCCACACACCCGCCATCCCATGAATCACTGTTGATATTTACAGTCCATGCAATGTAATGACACCAACACACACACCATCCCATAAATGACTGTTGATATTTACAATACAAGCACTGTAATGATACACACACACCACCCCATAATATGACTGTTGATATTTACAGTCCAAGCACTAAAATGACCCCCAAATACCCACCATCCCATGAATAACTGTTGATATTTATAGCCCAAGCATTGTAATGACTCCCACACACCAACCACCAAATAAATGACAGTTGATATTTACAGTCCAAACACTGTAATTACACAAACATACTAACCACCCCTTGAATGACTGTTGATAATTAGAGTCCTAGCACTGTAATGACAGCCACACACCTACCACCTCATGAATGACAGTTGAGTTTTACATTTCAAGCACTGTATTTAAACCAACACACCCACCACCACATAAATGACTGTTGATATTTACAGTCCAATCACTGTAATGACACCCACACACCTACCAGTCCATGAATGACTGTTGATATTTACAGTCCAAGCACTGTAATGACACCAACACACCTACCAACCCATTAATGACTGTTGATATTTACAGTCCAAGCACTGTAATGACAGCCACACACCCACCACATCATTTATGACTGTTGATATTTACAGTCCAAACAATGTAATGATACCCACAGACACACCACCACATGAATGACTGTTGATATTTACAGCCCAAGCACTGTAATTACACCAACAAAACCACCACCAATGAATGACTGTTAATATTTACAGTCCATGCAGTGTAATGACACCCACACATGCACCACCCAATAACTGACTGTTGATATTTACAGTCCAAGCACTGTAATGCCACCCACACACCCACCACCCGATAAATGACTGTTGATATTTATAGTCCAAGCACTGTAATGACACCCTCATACCCACTACCCCATGAATGACTGTTGATATTTACAGTCCAACGACAGTAATGATACCCACACACCCACCACCAATGAATAACTGTTGATATTTACAGTCCAAGCACTTTAATGACACCCACACACCCACCACCCTATGAATGACAGTTGATATTTACAGTCCAAGCACTGTAAAGACACCCACATACCGACCACCCCATGAATGACTGTTGATATTTGCAGTCCAAGCACTGTAATGACCTCCATATACCCACCATCCCATGAATGACAGTTGATATTTACAGTCCAAACACTTTAATAACACCCACACACAAAGCACCCTATGAATGACTGATGATATTTATAGTCAAAGCAATTTAATGATAGCCACACACGCACCACCCCATGAATGACTGTTGATATTTACAATGCTAGCATTGTAATGATACCCACACACCCACCACCCCATAAATGACTGTTGATATTTACAGTCCAAGCACTGATATGACACCCTCACACCCTCCACCCCATGAATGAATGTTGATATTTACAGTCCATGTACCGTAATGACAGCCACACACCTACCAAACTATAAATGACTGTTAATATTTACAGTCCAAGCACTGTAATGATGCTCATATATCCACCAGCCCATGAATGACTATCCATATTTACAGTCCATGCACTGTAATGACACCCATACACCCACCACACTATGAATGACTGTTGATATTTTATACCCAAGCAATGTAATGACACCCACACACCCACCACCCCATGAATGACAGTTAATATTTACAGTCCAAGCACTGTAATTACACCAACACACCCTCCACCCCATGAATGACTGTTGATATTTACTGTACAATCAATGTAATGGCACCCACACACCTACCACCCCATGAAAGACTTTTGATATTTACAGACCAAGCACCGTAATGATACTCACACACCCACCACTTCTGAATGACTGTTAACATTTAACTTTCCAAGCACTGTAATGACACCTACAGACCCACCAACCCATTATTGACTGTTGATATTTACAGGTCATGCACTGTAATGACACACACACACCTACCACCCTTTGAATGACTGTTGATATTTATAGACCAATCACTGTAATGACACCCACACACCTACCACCCATGAATGACTGTTGATATTTACAGTCCAAGCACTGTAATGATGCCCACATACCCACCACCCCATGAATGACTGTTGATATTTACAGTCCAAGCTCTGTAATGATACCCACATACCCACCATCCCATGAATAACTGTTGATATTTACAGTTTAAGCACTGTAATGACACCCACACCCCCACCACCTCATGAATGACTGTTGATATCTACAGTCCATGCAGTGTAATGACACCCACACATGCACCACCCCATATATGACTGTTGATATTTACAGACCAATCACTGTAATGACACCCACACACCCACCACCCCATGAATGAGAGTTGATATTTACAGTCCAAGCACTGTAATGCCACCCACACACCCACCACCCTATGAATGACTGTTGATATTTATAGTCCAATCACTGTAATGACACCCACATACCCACTACCTCATGAATGACTGTTGATATTTACAGTCCAACGACAGTAATGATACCCACACACCCACCCCCAATGAATAACTGTTGATATTTACAGTCCAAGCACTGTAATGACACCCACACACCCACCACCCCATAAATGACTGTTCATATTTACAGTCCAAGCACTGTAAAGACACCCACATACCGACCACCCCATGAATTACAGTTAATAATTACAGTCCAAGCACTGTAATTACACCAACACACACTCCACCCCATGAATGACTGTTGATTTTTACTGTACGATCAATGTAATGCCACCCACACACCTACCACCCCATGAAAGACTTTTGATATTTACAGACCAAGCACCGTAATGATACCCACACACCCACCCCTTATGAATGACTGTTAACATTTATGGTCCAAGCACTGTAATGACACCTACAGACCCACCAACCCATTAATGACTGTTGATATTTACAGGTCATGCAATGTAATGACACACACACACCTACCACCTTTTGAATGACTGTTGATATTTATTTTCCAATCACTGTAATGACACCCACACACCAACCACCCCATGAATGACTGTTCGGATTTACAGTCCAAGCACTGTAATGACACCCACATACCCACCACCCCATGAATGATTGTTGATATATACAGTCCAAGCACTGTAACGATACCCACACTCCCACCATCCCATGAATAACTGTTGATATTTTTAGTTTAAGCACTGTAATGACACCCACACCCCCACCACCTCATGAATGACTGTTGATATTTACAGTCCATGCAGTGTAATGACACCCACACATGCACCACCCCATAAATGACTGTTGATATTTACAGAACAATCACTGTAATGACACCCACACACCCACCACCCCATGAATGAGAGTTGATATTTACAGTCCAAGCACTGTAATGCCACCAGTACACCCACCACCCTATGAATGACTGTTGATATTTATAGTCCAAGCACTGTAATGACACCCACATACCTACTATCCCATGAATGAGTGTTGAAATTTACAGTCCAACGACAGTAATGATACCCACATACCCACAACCAATGAATAACTGTTGATATTTACAGTCCAAGCACTGTAATGACACCCACACACCCACCACCCCATAAATGACTGTTCATATTTACAGTCCAAACACTGTAAAGACACCCACATACCGACCATACCATGAATGACTGTTTATATTTGCATTCCAAGCACGGTAATGACCTCCACATACCCACCATCCCATGAATGACAGTTGATATTTACAGTCCAAGCACTTTAATAACACCCACACACCCAGCACCAAATGAATGACTGATGATATTTATAGTCAAAACAATTTAATGATAGCCACACACGTACCACCCCATAAATGACTATTAATATTTACAGTCCAAAGACTGTAATGACACCCATACACCCACCACCCCATGAATGACTGTTGATATTTTCAGTACAAGCACTGAAATGACACCCTCACACCCTCCACCCCATGAATGACTGTTGATATTTACAGTCCAAGCACTGTAATGACACCCACACACCTACCACCCGATAAATGACTGTTGATATTTACAGTAAAAGCACTGTAGTGACAGCCACACAACCACCACCCCATAAATGACAGTTATTATTTACAGTCCAAGCACTGTAATAACACCCAATACCCCATGAATGACTGCTGATATTTACAGTCAAAGACCTGTAATGATACCTATACACTAACCACCCCATGAATGACTATTGATATTTACAGTCCAAGCATTGTAATGACACCCACACATCCACCACCCCATGAATGACTGTTGATATTTACAGTCCAAGCACTGTAATGACACCCACACACCCACCACCCCATGAATGACAGATGATATTTACAGTCAAAGCAATGTAATGATACCCACACACCCAACACCCCATAAATGACTCTTGATATTTAAAGTCCAAGCAATGTAATGACACCCACACACCCACCACCCAATTAATGACTGTTGATATTTACAGTCCAAGGACTGTAATAACACCCACACACCCACCACCTCAAGAATGACTGTTGATATTTACAGTCCAAACACTGTAATGACACCCACACACCCACCACCATATAAATGACTGTTGATATTTACACTACAAGCAGTCTAATGACACCTCACACCAACCATCCCATGAATGACTGTTGATATTTACTGTCCAAGCATTGTAATGACACCTACACACCCACCGCCTCATGAATTACTGTTGATATTTATAGTCCAAGCACTCTAATGACACCCAAACACCCTCCAACCTATGAATGACTGTTGATATTTGCAGTCCTAGCTCTGTAATCACACCCACACCCCCACCACCCCATGAATGACTGTTGATATTTACAGTCCAAACACTGTAATGACACCCATACACCCACAACCCCATGAATGACTGATGTTATTTACAGTACAATCACTGAAATGACACCCACAGACCCAGAACTCCATGAATTACTGCCGATATTTACAGGTCAAGCACTGTAATGACACCTACACACACACCCACCAATCCCATGAATGACTGTAGATATTTACAGATCAAGCACTATAATGACACTCACCAATTTACACACCTATCCCATAAATGACTGTTGATATTTACAGTCCAATCAATGTAATGACACCCACACACCCTCCACTCTATGAATGACTGTTGATATTTACAATCCAATCACTGAAATGACACCCACAGACCCACAACCCCATGAATTACTGCCGATATTTACAGGTCATGCACTGTAATGACACCTACACACACACCCACCAATCTCATAAATGACTGTAGATATTTACAGTCCAATCAATGTAATGACCCCACACACCCACCACCCCATGAATGACAATTAATATTGACAGTCCTAGCACTGTAATGACACCCACCACCCCATGAATGACTGTTGATATTTACAGTTAAAGCACAGTAATGATACCTACACACATACCACCCCATGAATGACTATTGACATTTACAGTCCAAGCTCTGTAATGACTCTAACACACCTACCATCCCATGAATGACTGTTGATATTTACAGTCCAAGCACTGTAATGAAAGTCACACACCTACCAACCAATAAATGACTGTTGATATTTCGAGTCAAAGCACTGTAATGACAGCCACATACCCACCACTTCATGAATGACTGTTGATATTTACAGTCCAAGCATTGTAATGACACCCACACACACACCACCCAATGAATGACTGTTGATATTTACAGCCCAAGCTCTGTAATGATGCCCAGACACCCATTATCCCATGAATGACTGTTGATATTTACAGTCCAAACACTGTAATGACACCCACACACCCAGCACCCCATAAATGACTGTTGATATTTACAATACAAGCAGTGTAATGACACCTTACACAAACAACCCCATAAATGACTGTTGATATTTACTGTCCAAGCATTGTAATGACACCTACACACCCACCACCCCATGAATTACTGTTGATATTTATAGTCCAAGCACTGTAATAACACCCACACACCCACCACCCTATGAAAGACTATTGATAATTGCAGTCCTAGCACTGTAATCACACCCACACCCCCGCCACCCAAAGAATGACTGTTGATATTTACAGTCCAAACACTGTAATGACACCCACACACCCACCAGCTCATGAATGACTGTTGATATTTACAGTCCAAGCACTGTAATGACACTCACCCACTTACACACTTATCCCATAAATGACTGTTGATATTTACAGTTCAATCAATGTAATGACACCAACACACCCACCACCCTATAAATGACTGTTGATATTTACAGTTTAAGCACTGTAATGACAGCCACACTCCCACCACCCAATGAATGACAGTTATTATTTACAGTCCAAGCACTGTAATGACACCCACCACCTCATAAATGACTGCTGATATTTACAGTCAAAGCACTGTAATGATACGTACACACCAACCACCCCATGTTTGACTATTGATATTTACAGTCCAAGCACTGTAATGACACCCACAAACCCAACACCCCGTCAATGACTTTTTATATTTACAGTCCAAGCACTGTAAAGACACCCACATACCCAACACTCCATGAATGACTGATGATTTTTACAGTCCAAGCACTGTAATGACACCCACACACCCACCACCCCACGAATGACGGTTGATATTTACAGTCCAAGCACAGTAATGACATCCACATACCCACCATCCCATGAATGACAGTTGATATTTACAGACCAAGCACTTTAATGACACCCACACACCCACCACCCCATGAATGACTGATGATATTTATAGTCAAAGCAATGTAATGTTACCCACACACGCACCACCCCATAAATGACTATTGATATTTATAGTCCAAGCACTGTAGTGACGCCCACACACCCACAACCCCATGAATGACTGTTGATATTTAAAGTCCAAACACTGTAATGACACCCATACACACACCACCCCATGAATGACTATTGATATTTATAGTCCAAGCACTGTAATGCCACACCCACACCCCCATTAATGACTGTTGATATTTACAGTCCAAACACTGTAATGACACCCATACACCCACCACCCCATGAATGACTGTTGATATTTACAATCCAAGCATTGTAATGATACCCACACACCAACCACCCAATAAATGACTGTTGATATTTGCAGTCCAAGCACTGTAATGATGCCCACATATCCACCAACCCATGAATGACTGTCCATATTTACAGTCCATGCACTGTAATGACACTCACACACCCACCACACCATGAGTGACTGTTGATATTTACAGCCCAAGCAATGTAATGACACCCACACACCCACCACCCCATTAATGACAGTTAATATTTACAGTCCAAGCACTGTAATTACACCCACAAACCCTCCACCCCATTAATGACTGTTGATATTTACTGTCCAATTATTGTAATTGAACACACACACCTACCACCACATGAAAGACTTTTGATATTTACAGTCCAAGCTCTGTAATGATTCCAACACCCCCACCCCTTATAAATGAATGTTGACATTTACAGTCCAAGCACTGCAATGACACCCACAAACCTACCAACCTATGAATGACTGTTGATATTTAGTGTCCAAGCACTGTAATGACAGCCACACAACCACCACCCCATGAATGACAGTTAATATTTACATTCCAAGCACTATAATGACACCCACACTCACACCACCTCATGAATTACTGTTGATATTTAAAGACCAAGCACTATAATGACACCCACCCACTTACCCACCTATCCCATAAATGACTGTTGATATTTACAGTCCAATCAATGTAATGACACCCACACACCCACCACTCTATGAATGAATGTTGATATTTACAATCCAATCACTGAAATGACACCCACAGACCCACAACCCCATGAATTACTGCCGATATTTACAGGTCAAGCACTGTAATGACACCTGCACACACACCCACCAATCCCATGAATGACTGTAGATATTTACAGTCCAATCAATGTAATGACACCCACACACCCACCACCCCATAAATGACAATTAATATTTACAGTCTTAGCACTGTAATGACACCCACACACCCACCACCCAATGAATGACTGTTGATATTTACACTCCAACCATTGTAATGACACCCACACACCCGCCCCCCCATTAATGACTGTTGATATTAAAATCCAAGCATTGTAGCGATACCCACACACCCACCACCCCATGAATGACTGTTGATATTTACAGTCCAAGCACTGAAATGACACCCTCACACACTCCACCCCATGAATGACTGTTGATATTTACAATCAATGCACCGTAATGACAGCCACACACTCACCAAACTCTAAATGACTGTTGATATTTACAGTCCAAGCACTGTAATGATGCTAACACATCCACCAACCCATGAATGACTGTCCATATTTACAGTCCATGCACTTTAATGACACCCACACACCCACCACCCTATGAATGACTGTTGATATTTACAGCCCAAGCACTGTAATGACACCAACACACCCACCACCCCAATAAATGGCAGTTGATATTTACAGTCGAAGATCTGTATTTACTCCAACACACCCACCACACCATGAATGACTGTTGATATTTACAGTCCAAACACTATAATGACACCCACACACCAACCACCACTTGAATGACTCTTGATATTTACAGTCCAATCACTGTAATGACACCCACACACCCACCATCCCATGAATGACTGTTGATATTTACAGTCCAAGCACTTTAAGGACAACACACCTACCAACCCATGAATGACTGTTGATATTTAGAGTCTAAGCACTGTAATAACAGCCACACACCCATCACCCCATGAATGACTGTTAATATTTACAGTCCAAGCACTGTAAGGACACCCTCACACCCTCCACCCCATGAATGACTGTTGATATTTACTGTCCAATCAATGTAATGGCACCCATACATCTACCACCCCATGAAAGACTTTTGATATTTACAGTCCAAGCACTGTAATGACACCCACACACCCACCAACTTATGAATGACTGTTGATATTTACAGTTCAAGCACTGCAATGACACCCACATACCCACCACCATATGAATGACTGTTGATATTTACAGTCCAAACACTGTAATAACACCCACCACTCCATGAATGACAGTTGATATTTACAGTCCAAGCACGGTAATGAAACTCACACCCCTACCACTCCATAAATGACTTTGATATTTACAGTCCAAGCACTGTAATGACACCCACATACCCACCATCCAATAAATGACTGTTGATATTTACAGTCCAACCACTGTAATGATACCCACTCACACACCAAACCTTGAATAACTGTTGATATTTACAGTCCAAGCAATGTAATGACGCCCACACACCCACCACCTAATTAATGACTGTTGATATTTACAGTCCAAGCACTCTAATGACACCCACACACCACCCATCCCATAAATGACTGTAGATAATTACAGTCCAACCACTGTAATGATACCCACACACACACCACCCCATGAATAACTGTTAATATTTACAGTCCAAGCACTGTAATGACACCCACACACCCACCACCCTATCAATGACTGATGATATTTACAGTAAAACCAATGTAATGATACCCACACACCAACCACCCCATTAATGACTGTTGATATTTACAATCCAATCACTGTAATGATACCCACACACCCACCACCCCATGAATGACTGTTGATATTTACAGTCCAAGAACTAAAATTACACCCACACACCCACAACCCAATAAATGACTGTTGATATTAACAGTCCATGCACCATAATGAATGCAACACACCCACCACCCTATAAATGACTGTTGATATATTAACAGTCCAAGCACTGTAATGATGCCCACACACCCACCAACCTATAAATAACTGTCGATTTTTACAGTCCATGTGCTGTAATGACACCCATACATGCACCACCCCATAAATGACTGTTGATATTTACAGACCAAACACTGTAATGACACCCACGCACCCACCACCCTATGAATGAGACTTAATATTTACAGTCCAAGCACTGTAGTGACACCCTCACACCCACCACCCCATGAAGGACTGTTGATATTTACTGTCCATTCAATGTAATGACTCCCACAAACCCACCACTCCAATTATGACTGTTGATATTTACAGTCCAAGCGCTGTAATGACATCTACACCCCTATCACCCAATGAATGACTGTTGATATTACAGTCCAAGCACTGTAATGACACCCACACCCCTACCACCCCATGAATGACTGTTGATATTTACAGTCCAAGCACTGTAATGACACCCACATACCCACCATCGCATGAATGACTGTTGATATTTACACTCTAACCACTGTAATGATACCTACACACACACCTCCCCATAAATAACTGTTGATATTTATAGTCCAAGCACTCTAATGACACCCACACACCCACCACCCCTTGAATTAGAGTTGATATTTACAAGCCAAGAACTGTAATGACACCCACACACTTACCACCCTATGAATGACTGTTAATATTTACTGTCCATTCAATGTAATGACTCCCACACACCCACAACTTCATTAATGACTGTTGATATTTACAGTCCAAGTGCTGTAATGACACCTAAACACCAACCACCCAATAAATGACTGTTGATATTTATAGCCCAAGCACTGTAATGATACCCACACACCAACCACTCAATGAATGACTGTTGATATTTACAGTCCAAGCACGGTAATGACACCCACACCCCTACCACCCCATGAATGACTGTTGATATTTACAGTCCAAGCACTGTAATGACACCCACATACCCACTATCCCATGAATGACTGCTGATATTTACAGTCCAACCACTGTAATGATACCCACACACACACCAAACCATGAATAACTGTTGATATTTACAGTCCAAACACTGTAATGACACCCACACAACCACCACCCCAGTCAAAGCACTGTAATGATACCTAAATACCAACCACCCCATGTTTGACTATTGATATTTACTGTGCTTGGACTGTAAATATCATCAGTCATTCATGGGGTGGTGGGTGTGTGGGTGTCATTACAGTGCTTGGACTGTAAATATCAATAGTCAAACATGGGATGGTTGGTGTGTAGGTATCATTATAGTGCTTTGACTGTAAATATCAGCAGTCATTTATGAGGTGGTGGGTGTCATTACACCGCTTGGACTGTAAATATTAACTGTCATTCATTGGGTGGTGGGTGTGTGGCTGTCATTACAGTGCTTGGACTGTAAATATCAACAGTCATTTATAGGGTGGTGTTTGTGTTGGTGTCATTACATTGATTGTACTGTAAATATCAGCAGTCATTTATGGGATAAGTGGGTAAGTGGGTGGGTGTCATTACAGTGCTTGGACTGTAAATATCAACAGTCATTCATGGGCTGGTGTGAGTGTGGGTGTCATTACAGTGTTTGGATTGTAAATATCAACAGTCATTCTTTGGGTGGTGGGGGTGTGGGTGTGATTACATTGCTAGGACTGCAATTATCAACAGTCTTTCATAGGGTGGTGGGTGTGTAGGTGTTATTACAGTGCTTGGACTATAAATATCAACAGTAATTCATGGGGTGGTGGGTGTGTAGGTGTCATTACAATGCTTGGACAGTAAATATCAACAGTCATTCATGGGGTGGTTGGTGTGAGGTGTCATTAGACTGCTTGTATTGTAAATATCAACAGTTATTCATGGGGTGGTGGGTGTGTGGGTGTCATTACAGTGTTTGGACTGTAAATATCAACAGTCATTCATGAGGTGGTGGGTGTGTGGGTGTTATTACAGTGCTTGGACTGTAAATATCAACAGTCATTCATGGGATGTTGGGTGTCTGGGCATCATTACAGAGCTTGGGCTGTAAATATCAACAGTCATTCATTGGGTGGTGTGTGTGTGGGTGTCATTACAATGCTTGGACTGTAAATATCAACAGTCATTCATGATGTGGTGGGTATGTGGTTGTCATTACAGTGCTTGGACTGTAAATATCAACAGTCATTCATGGGATGCTAGGTGTGTGGGTGTCATTATAGAGCTTGGACTGTAAATGTCAATAGTCATTCATGGGGTGGTATGTGTGTAGGTATTATTACAGTGCTTTAACTGTAAATATCAACAGTCATTCATGGGGTGTTGGGTGTCATTACAGTGCTAGGACTGTAAATATTAATTGTCATTTATGAGATAGGTGGGTAAGTGGGTGGGTGTCATTATAGTGCTTGGTCTGTAAATATCTACAGTCATTTATGTGATTGTTGGGTGTGTGTGTAAGTGTCATTACAGTGTTTGACCTGTAAATATCGGCAGTAATTCATGGAGTTGTGGGTCTGTGGGTGTCATTTCAGTGATTGGACTGGAAATATCATCAGTCATTCATGGGGTTGTAGGTGAATGGGTGTTATTACAGTGCTTGGACTCTAAATATCAACAGTCATTCATAGGGTGGTGGGGGTGTGGGTGTGATTACAGAGCTAGGACTGCAAATATCAACAGTCATTCATAGGGTGGTGGTTGTTTGGGTGTAATTAGAGTGCTTGGACTATAAATATCAACAGTAATTCATGGGGCAGTGGGTGTGTAGGTGTCATTACAATGATTGGACAGTAAATATCAACAGTCATTCCTGGGATGGTTGGTGTGAGGTGTCATTAGACTGCTTGTAGTGTAAATATCAACAGTCATTTATGGGGAGGTGGGTGTGTGGGTGTCATTACAGTGTTTGGACTGTAAATATCAACAGTCATTGATGAGGTTTTGGGTGTGTGGGTGTTATTACAGTGCTTGGACTGTAAATATCAACAGTCATTCATGTGGTGGTAGGTGTGTGGATGTCATTACATTGCTTGGACTTTAAAAATCAAGAGTCATTTATGGGGTGTTAGGTGTGTGGGTATCACTACATTGCTTTGACTGTAAATATCATCCGTCATTCATTGGGTGGTGGGTGTGTGGGTGTCATTACAGTGCTTGGACTGTAAATATCAAAAGTCATTCAAGGGGTGGTGGATGTGTGGGTGTCATTACAGTGCTTGGACTGTAAATATTAATAGTCATTCATGGGGTGGTTAGTGTATAGATATCATTACAGGTCTTTGACTGTAAATATCAGCAGTCATTCATGGGGTGGTGGGTGTTATTACAGTGCTTGGACTGTAAATAATAACTGTCATTCATGGGGTGGTGGGTGTGTGGCTGTCACTACAGTGCTTGGACTGTAAATATCAACATTCTATCATAGGGTGGTAGGTGTGTGGGTGTCATTACAGTGCTTGGACTGTAATTATCAATAGCCATTTATGGGATAGGTGGGTTAGTGTGTGGGTGTCATGATAGTGCTTGGTCTGTAAATATCTACAGTCAATCATGGGATTGGTGGGTGTGTGTATAGGTGTCATTACAGTGCTTGACCTGTAAATATCAACAGTAATTCATGGGGTTGTGGGTCTGTGGGTGTCATTTCAGTGATTGGACTTTAAATATCAACAGTCATTAATGGGGTTGTGGGTGTGTGGATGTCATTACAGTGTTTGGACTGTAAATATCAACAGTCATTCTTGAGGTCGTGGGTGTTTGGGTGTTTTTATAGTGCTTGGACTATAAATATCAACAGTCATTCATGGGGTGGTGGTGTGTGTGTGTCATTACAGTGTTTGGACTGTAAATATCAACAGTCATTCTTGGGGTGGTGGGGGTGTGGGTGTGATAACAGTTCTAGGACTGCAAATATCAACAGTCTTTCATAGGGTGGTGGGTGTGTGGGTGTCATTACAGTGCTTGGACTATAAATATCAACAGTAATTCATTGGGTGGTGAGTGTGTAGGTGTCATTACAATGCTTGGACAGTAAATATCAACAGTCATTCATTGGGTGATTGGTGTGAGATGTCATTAGAATTCTTGTAGTGTAAATATCAACAGTCATTCATGGGGTGGTTGGTGTGTTGGTGTCATTACAGTGTTTGTACTGTAAATATCAACAGTCATTCAATAGGTGGTGGGTGTGTGGGTGTTATTACAGTGCTTGGACTGTAAATATCAACAGTTATTAATGGGATGGTAGGTGTGTGGGTATCATTACAATGCTTGGATTTTAAATATCAACAGTCATTCATGGGGTGGTGGGTGTGTGGGTGTCATTACAGTGTTTGGACTGTAAATATCAACAGTCATTTATGAAGTGGTGGGTGTGTGGGTGTTATTACAGTGCTTGGACTGAAAATTTCAACAGTCATTCATGGGGTGGTGGGTGTTTGGGTGTCATTACAGTGCTTGGACTGTAAATATCAATAGGCATTTATGGGGTGGTGGGTGTGTGGGTATCATTACATTGCTTTGACTGTAAATATCATCAGTCATTCATGGGGTGGTGGGTGTGGTGGAGTCATTACATTGCTTGGACTGTAAATATTAACTGTCATTTATTGGGTGGTGGGTGTGTGAGTGTCATTACAGTCCAAACACTGTAATGGCACCCACACACCCACCACCTTATGAATGACTGTTGATATTTACACTCCAATCACTGTAATGACACCCACACACCAGCCACCCCATGAATGACTGTTGATATTTAAAATCCAAGCATTGTAATGATACCCACACACCCACCACCTCATGAATGACTCTTGATATTTACAGTCCAAGCACTGAAATGACACCCTCACACCCACCACCCCATGAATGACTCTTGATATTTACAATCCATACACCGTAATGACAGCCACACACCCAACAAACTCTAAATGACTGTTGATATTTACAGTCCAAGAACTGTAATGATGCTAACACATCCACCAACCCATAAATGACTGTCCATATTTACAGTCCATGCACTTTAATGACACCCACAAACCCACCACCCCATTAATGAATGTTGATATTTACAGCCCAAGCACTGTAATGACACCAACACACCCACCTCCCCAATAAATGACAGTTGATATTTACAGTCCAAGATCTGTAATTACCCCAACACACCCACCACACCATGAATGACTGTTGATATTTACAGTCCAAACACTGTAATGACACCCACACACCAACCACCATTTGAATGACTTTTGATATTTACAGTCCAATCACTGTAATGACACCCACACACCCACCATCCCATGAATGACTGTTGATATTTACAGTTTAAGCACTGTAAGGACACCAACAAACCTACCAACCCATGAATGACTGTTGATATTTAGAGTCTAATAACTGTAATGACAGCCACACACCCACCACCTCATGAATGACTGTTGATACTTACAGTCCAAGCACTATAAGGACACGCTCACACCCTTCACCCCATGAATGACTGTTGATATTTACTGTCCATTCAATGTAATGGCACCCACACAACTACCACGCCATGAAAGACTTTTGATATTTACAGTCCAAGCACTGAAATGACACCCACACACCCACCAACTTATGAATGACTGTTTAAATTTACGGTCCAAGCACTGTAATGACACCCACACACCCACCACCCCATGAATGAATGTTGATATTTACAGTTCAAGCACTGCAATGACACCCACATACTCACAACCATATGAATGACTGTTGATATTTACAGTCCAAACACTGTAATGACACCCACCACTCCATGAATGACTGTAAATTTACAGTCCAAGCACTGTAATGACACCCACAGATCCACCACCCCATTAATGACTGTTGATATTTACAGGTCAAGCACTGTAATGACACTCACACACACACCCATCTTTCCAATGAATGACAGTTAATAATTATAGTCCAAGCACTGTAATGACACCCACACAACCATCACCCCATGAATGACTCTTGATATTTACTGTCCAAGCGCTGTAATGACACCTACACACCAACCACCCAATGAATGACTGTTGATATTTATAGTCCAAGCACTGTAATGATACCCACACACCAACCACTCAATGAATGAATGTTGATATTTACAGTCCAAGCACGGTAATGACACCCACACCCCTACCACCCCATAAATGATTGTTGATATTTACAGTCCAAGCACTGTAATGACACCCACATACGCACCATCCCATGAATGACTGTTGATATTTACAGTCCAAGCACTGTAATGATACCCACACACACACCAAACCATTAATAACTATTGATATTTACAGTCCAAACACTGTAATGACACCCACACACCCATAACCCCATTAATGACTTTTGATATTTACAGTCCAAGCACTGTAATGACAGCCACACACCCACCACCCAATGAATGACAGTTAATATTTAGAGTCCAAGCACTGTAATGACACCCACCACCTCATAAATGACTGCTGATATTTACAGTCAAAACACTGTAATGATACCTACACACCAACCACCCCATGTTTTACTATTGATATTTACTGTGCTTGGACTGTAAATATCAACAGTCATTCATGGGGTGGTGGGTGTTTGGGTGTCATTACAGTGCTTGGACTGTAAATATCAATAGTCAAACATGGAGTGGTTGGTGTGTAGGTATCATTACAGTGCTTGGACTGTAAATATCATCAGTCATTTATGAGGTGGTGGGTGTCATTACAGTGCTTGGACTGTAAGTATTAACTGTCATTCATTGGGTGGTAGGTGTGTGGCTGTCATTACAGAGCTTGGACTGTAAATATCAACAGTCATTTATAGGGTGGTGGGTGTGTTGGTGTCATTACATTGATTGGACTGTAAATATCAACAGTTTTTTATGTGATAAGTGGGTAAGTGAGTGGGTGTCATTACAGTGCTTGGACTGTAAATATCAACAGTCATATATGGGCTGGAGGGTGTGTGGGTGTCGTTACAGTGTTTGGACTGTAAATATCAACAGTCATTCTTTGGGTGGTGGGGTTGTGGGTGTGACTACAGTGCTAGGACTGCAAATATCAACAGTCTTTCATAGGGTGGTGGGTGTGTAAGTGTTATTACAGTGCTTGGACTATAAATATCGACAGTAATTCATGGGGTGGTGGGTGTGTAGGTGTCATTACAATGCTTGGACTGTAAATATCAACAGTCATTCATGGGATGGTGGGTGTCTGGGCATCATTACAGAGCTTGGGCTGTAAATATCAACAGTCATTCATGGGGTGGTGGGTGTTTGGGTGTCATTACAGTGCTTGGACTGTAAATATCAACAGTCATTCATGGGGTGGTTGGTGTGAGGTGTCATTAGACTGCTTGTATTGTAAATATCAACAGTCATTCATGGGGTGGTGGGTGTGTAGGTGTCATTACAGTGTTTGGGCTGTAAATATCAACAGTCATTCATGAGGTGGTGGGTGTGTGGGTGTTATTACAGTGCTTGGACTGTAAATATCAACAGTCATTCATGGGATTGTGGGTGTTTGGGCATCATTACAGAGCTTGGGCTGTAAATATCAACAGTCATTTATTGGGTGGTGTGAGTGTGGGTGTCATTAAAAGGCTTGGACTGTAAATATCAACATTCATTCATGATGTGGTGGGTATGTGGCTGTCATTACAGTGCTTGGACTCTAAATATCAACAGTCATTTATGGGTTGGTAGGTGTGTGACCTTTATTACAGTGCTTGGGTTGTAAATATCAACAGTCATTCATGGGATGCTAGGTGTGTGGGTGTCATTACAGAGCTTGGACTGTAAATGTCAATAGTCATTCATGGGGTGGTATGTGTGAAGGTATCATTACAGTGCTTTAACTGTAAATATCAACAGTCATTCATGGGGTGGTGGGTGTCATTACAGTGCAAGGACTGTAAATAATTGTTGTCATTCATGGGGTGGTGGGTGTGTGGGTGTCATTACATTGATTGGACTGTAAATATCTACAGTCATTCATAGGATTGGTGGGTGTGTGTGTAGGTGTCATTACAGTGCTTGACCTGTAAATATCAGCAGTAATTCATGGGGTTGTGGTTCTGTGGGTGTCATTTCAGTGATTGGATTGTAAATATCAACAGTCATTCATAGAGTGGTGGGTGTGTGGGTGTCATTACATTGATTGGACTGTAAATATCAACAGTCATTTATGGGATAGGTGGGTAAGTGGGTGGGTGTCATTATAGTGCTTGGTCTGTAAATATCTACAGTCATTCATGGGATTGGTGGGTGTCTGTGTAGGTGTCATTACAGTGCTTGACCTGTAAATATCGGCAGTAATTCATGGAGTTGTGGTTCTGTGGGTGTCATTTTAGTGATTGGACTGTAAATATCATCAGTCATTCATGGGGTGTTGGGTGTGTGGGCATCATTACATTGCTTTGACAGTAAATATCATCAGTCATTCATGGGGTGGTGGGTGTGTGGGTGTCCTTACAGTGCTTGGACTGTAAATATTAACTGTCATTCATGGGATGGTGGGTGTGTGGGTGTCATTACAGTGATTGGACTGTAAAAGTCAAGAGTCATTCAAGTGGTGTTTGGTGCATGGGTGTCATTATAGTGTTTGGACTGGAAATATCAACAGTCATTCATGGTGTTGTGGGTGTGTTAGGGTAATTACAGATCTTGGACTGTTAATATCAACTGTCATTTATTGGGGTTGTGTTTGTGTTGGTGTCATTACAATGCTTGGGCTGTAAATATCAACAGTCATTTATGGGGTGGTGGGTGTGTGGGTGTCATTAAAGTGCATGGACTGTAAATATGGACAGTCATTTATGGGTGGTCTAACAAGAGATGTATACAAGCGTGTTATTACTTCTGGTGACTTATATTTAAAATTCCGAGCAATAAAGCCTAAAACTACATTTGCTTTTTTACTTGCTGCCAAACACTGCGCACTCGTCTTTAGATCGCTACTAATTATGACACCTAAATCCTTTTCCTCTTTTACTTTTGCAAGATTTCTACCTTGTAATCTATAATTATGTCTCAGGTTGTTATTACCTACATGCATCACCTTACATTTATCCGCATTAAACTACAACAACCATTTATCGCTCCATTCTGACAGTGTGCTTAGGTCGCTCTGAATGGCTTCACAGTCCTCGACGCTTTTTGCAGTACCCCCAATTTTTGTATCATTGGCAAATTTGGATATTTTCGAGATAAGTCCGCATTCTAAGTCGTTTATATAGATTAAAAATAGTGTTGGACCTAACACTGATCCCTGTGGCACCCCACTTACAACATCCAGCCAGTCTGATGCTTCCCCATTAATTATGACTCGTTGCCGGCGGTTTGATAGCCAATCTCCAATCCATGTGCACAACTGTTCCCCCAAGCCATGTGCTTTTAACTTTAATAGTAGTCGCTTGTGTGGTACTGTGTCAAACGCTTTCTGAAAATCTAAATATATAATATCAGTTGGCACTTTTTCGTCTGCATTACAGCTTATATAGTTAAAAAACTCGAGTAAATTTGTTAAACAAGATCTGTTGTTACGGAAACCGTGTTGAGAGTCCAGAATTAAGTTCTGCTCATCTAGATGTGATACTATTTTATCTCTCAAAAGTTTTTCAAATATTTTTATTACAACAGATGTTAAGCTTATTGGGCGGTAGTTTCCGGCGTGACTTTTATTACCTTTCTTAAATATAGGAGTTACATTGGCTTTTTTCCAAAGGGCTGGCACTTTACATTTGCTTAGTGACTTATTAAATATTACTTTTAAAGGTTGTACAACTTCTCTATGACATTCACGTAATAGTCTGGGGGACACTTCGTCACATCCTACACTTTTAAAAGGATCTTGTGTTTTTAGATACTTTAAGAGTTCTTCGTCTGTAAATTCATTAATTTCTAGTTTATTACCATCTGCTAACTGTGAAAAATTTGGAGGTTCTGGCAAATTAATTTAATTTTCCTTTGTAAAAACTGAGTTAAAATGTTCATTTAGTACGGTTGCAATATCTTTATTCCCATTAACTAAGGCATTGTTTATGTTTAGTACTGGCCCTATGCTTGCTTTCACGTTTTTATTATTACTGATGTACTGATAACATTTCATGGGGTTTGTCTTGGATTCGAGGGCAATACTTTTCTCATAGTTACGCTTGGCATGTGTGATTTGTCTTTCACTCATACATTTTGTATCTACATAGTTATTATAGTCTATGCGTGAATCGGTACGTTTATATACTTTATATGACTTTCCCTTATTATCAATAGTTCGCTGAATTTCATTTGTCATCCAAACTGATTGTATTGATACCCACACACCCACCACCCCATGAATGACTGTTGATATTTAAAGTCCAAGCACTGATTTTAAAACTTTCAAACCCTCCACCCCATGAATGACTGTTGATATTTACAGTCCATGCACAGTAATGACACCCACACACCCACCAAACTATAAATGACTGTTAATATTTACATTCCAAGCACTGTAATGATGCCCACACACCCACCACCCCATGGTTGACAGTTGATATTTACAGTCCAAGCACTGAAATTATACCAACACACCCACCATCCCATGAATGACTGTTGATATTTACTGTCCAAGCAAAGTAATGATACCCACACACATACCCCTTATGAATGACTGTTGACATTTACAGTCGAAGCACTGTAATGACACCCACACACCCACCACCCAATTAATGACTGTTGATATTTACAGGTCAAGCACTGTAATGACACACACATCTACCACCCCTTGAATGACTGTTGATATTTACCGTCCAATCACTGTAATGACACCCACACACCCACCACCCCATAAATGACTGTTGATATTTACAGTCCAAGCATTGTAATGACACTCACACACCCACCACCCCATGAATTACTCATGATATTTACAGTCAAAGCAATGTAATGATACCCACACACCCACCACATCATGAATGACTGTTGATATTTACAGTCCAAGCACTGTAATAACACCCACACACACACCACCTCATGAATGACTGTTGATATTTACAGTCCAAACACTGTAATGACACCCACACACCCACAACCCCATGAACGACTGTTGATATTTACACTCCAAGCACTGTATGAAACACACACACCCGCTACCTCATGAATGACTGTTGATATTTACAATCCAAGCATTGTAATGATACCCACACACGCACCACCCCATGAATGACTGTTGATATTTAAAGCCCAAGCACTGTAATGACACCCACACACCTACCATCCCATGAATTACTGTTGATATTTACAATCCAAGCACTTTAATGACACCAACACACCTACCATCCCATGAATTACTGTTGATATTTACAATCCAAGCACTGTAATGACACCAACACACCTACCATCTCATGAATTTCTGTTGATATTTACAGTCCAAGCACTGTAATGATACCCACACACCCACCCCTTATGAATGAGTGTTGACATTTACAGTCCAAGCACTGTAATGACACCCACAGACCAACCACCCCATTAATGACTGTTGATATTTACAGGTCAAGCCCTGTAAAGACACACACACACAAACACCCTCCTTTCCCATGAATGACTGTTTATAATTATAGTCCAAGCACTGTAATAACACCCACACACCCACCACCCCACGAATGACTTTTGATATTTACAATCCAAGCATTGTAATGATACCCACACACCCACCACCCCATAAATGACTGTTAATATTTACAGTCTAAGCAAAGAAATGAAACCCTTACATCCTCCACCCCATGAATGACTGTTATTATTTACAGTCCATGCACCGTAATGACACCCACACACCCACCAAACTATAAATGACTGTTGATATTTAAAATCTAAGCATTGTAATGATACCCACACACACACCACCCAATTAATGACTGTTGATATTTACAGTTCAAGCACTGAAATGACACCCTCACACCCTCCACCCCATGAATGACTGTTGATATTTATAATCCATGCCCCGTAATATAAGCCACACACCCACCAAACTCTAAATGACTGTTGATATTTACAGTCCAAGCACTGTAATGATGCCCAAACATCCACCAACCCATGAATGACTGTCTATATTTACAGTCCATGCACTTTAATGACACCCACACACCCACCACCCCATGAATGACTGTTGATATTTTCAGCCCAAGCACTGTAATGACACCAACACACCCACCACCCCAATAAATGACAGTTGATACTTACAGTCCAAGATCTGTAATTACTCCAACACCCCCACCACACCATGAATGACTATTGATATTTACAGTCCAAACACTATAATGACACACACACACCAACCACCACTTGAATGACTCTTGATATTTACAGTCCAATCACTCTAATGACACCCACACACCCACTATCCCATGAATGACTGTTGATATTTACACTCCAAGCACTGTAAGGACACCAACACACCTACCAACCCATGAATGACTCTTGATATTTAGAGTCTAAGCACTGTAATGACACCCACACACCCACCACCTCATGAATGACTGTCGATATGTACAGTCCAAGCACTATAATGACACCCACACACCCAACACCCCATGAATGACTGTTGATATTTACTGTCCAAGCAATGTAATGGCACCCACACACCAACCACCCCATGAAAGACTTTTGATATTTACAGTCCAACCACTGTAATGACACCCACACACCCACCACCCCATGAATGACTGTTGATATTTAAAGTCCAAGCACTGTAATGACACCCACACACCCGCAACCCCATATATGACTGTTGATATTTACAGTTCAAGCACTGCTATGACACCCACATACCCACCACCCTATAAATGACTATTGATATTTCCAGTCCAAGCACTGTAATGACACCCACCACTACATGAATGACTGTTAATATTTACAGTCCAAGCACTGTAATGACACACACAGATCCACCACCCCATTAATGACTGTTGATATTTACAGTCCAAACACTGTAATGACACCCACACACCCATCCACCCCATGAATGAACGTTGATATTTACTCTCCAAGCACTGTAATGACACCCACATACCCGCCATCCCATGAATGACTGTTGATATTTTCAATCCAAGCATTGTAATGATACCCACAGACCCACCACACCATTAATGACTGTTATTTTTAAAGTCCAAGCACTGATTTGAAACTTTCAAACCCTCCACCCCATGAATGACTGTTGATATTTACAGTCCATGCACCGTAATGAGACCCACACACCCACCAAACTATAAATGACTCTTAATATTTACATTCCAAGCTCTGTAATGATGCCCACACATCCACCAACCCATAAATGACTGTCCATATTTACAGCCCAAGCAATGTAATGATACCCACACACCCACCATCTAATGGTTGACAGTTGATATTTACAGTCCAAGCACTGTAATGACACCCACAGACCCACCACCCCATTAATGACTGTTGATATTTACAGGTCAATCACTGTAATAATACCCACACACATACCCTTTATGAATGACTGTTGATATTTACAGTCCAATCACTGTAATGACACCCACACACCTACCACCCCATGAATGACAGTTGATATTTACAATCCAAGCATTGTAATGATACCCACACACCCACAACGCCATGAATGACTGTTAATATTTACAGTCCAAGCACTGAAATAAAACCCTCACACTCTCCACCCCATGAATGACTGTTGATATTTACACTCCATGCACCGTAATGACACCCACACACCAACCACACCATAAATAACTGTTGATATTTACAGTCCAAGCACTGTAATGATACCCAAACACCCACCACCTCATGAATGACAGTTGATATTTACAGTTCAAGCACTGTAATTACACCAACCCACCAATCACCCCATGAATGACTGTTGATATTTACAGTCCAATCACTGTTTTAAAACCCACACACCTACCACCCTATAAAAGACTGTTGATATTTACACTCCAAGCACTGTAAAGACACCCACATACCCACCACCCCATGAATGACTGTTAATATAAACACTCCAAGCACTGTAATGACACACACACAAACACCACCCCATGAATAACTGTTGATATTCACAGTCTAAGCACTGTAATGACACCCACACACCCACCACCCCATAAAAAACTGTGATATTTACAGTCCAATAACTGTAAAGACACCCATATACCCACCACCCCGTGAATGACTTTTGATATTTACACTCCAAGCACTGTAATGAGACACACACACCTACCACCCCTTGAATGACTGTTGATATTTACAGTCCAATCAGTGTATTGACACCCACACATCTAACACCCCATGAACAAATGTTGATATTTACATTCTAAGCACTGTAATGACACACACATACCCACTACCCTATGAATGACTGTTGATATTTACAGTCCAAGCACTGTAATAACACCCACACACCCACAACCACATGAATGACTGTTGATATTTACAGTCCAAAAACTGTAATGACACTCACACAACCACCACCCCATGAATGACAGTTGATATTTACACTCCAAGCACTGTAATAACACCCACATTCCCACCACCACATGAATGACAGTTGATATTTACAGTCCAATCAGTGTATTGACACCCACACACCTACCACCCCATGAACGAATGTTGATATTTACATTCTACGCACTGTAATTACACCCACATACCCACCACCCTATGAATGACTGTTGATATTTACATTCCAAGCACTGTAATGACACCCACATTCCCACCACCCCATGAATGACTGTTGATATTTACAGTCTAAGCTCTGTAATGACACCCACACACCCACCACCCCATGAATGACTGTTGATATTTACAGTCCAAGCACTGTAATGACACCCACACACCCACCACCTCATGAATGACTGTTGATATTTACAGTCCAAGCACTGTAATAACACCCACACACTAACCACCTCGTGAATGACTGTTGATATTTACAGTCCAAACACTGTAATGACACCCATACACCCACCACCCCATGAATGACTGTTGATATTTTCAATCTAACTATTGTAATGATACCCACACACCCATAACCCCATGAATGACTGTTGATATTTACAGTCCAAGCATTGTAATGACACCCACACACCCATCACCTCATGAATAACTGTTGATATTGACAGTCCATGCACCATAATGACAGCCACACACTAACCAAACTATAAGTGACTGTTAATATTTACAGTCCAAGCACTGTAATGATTCCCACATATCCATCAACCCATGAATGACTGTTCATATATACAGTCCATGCACTGTAATAACACCCACACACCCACCACACCATTAATGACTGTTGATATTTACAGCCCAAGCAATGTAATGACACCCACACACCCACCACCCTATAAATGACAGTTGATATTTACAGTCTAAGCACTGTAATTACATCAACACACCCACCACCCCATGAATAACTGTTGATATTTACTGTCCAATCAATGTAATGGCACCCACACTCCTACCAACCCATGAAAGACTTTTGATATTTTCAGTCCAAGCAGTGTAATGATACCCACACACCCACCCCTTATTAATGACTGTTGACATTTACAGTCCAAGCACTGTAATGACACCCATAGACCCACCACCCCATTAATGACTGTTGATATTTACAGGTCAAGCACTGTAATGACACTTACACACCTACCACTCATTAAATGACTGTTGATATTTATAGTCCAAGCACTGTAATGATACCCACACACCCACGACCACATGAATAACTGTTGATATTTACAGTCTAAGCACTGTAATGACACCCACACACCCACCACCCCATTAATGACTTGATATTTACAGTCCAAGCTCTGTAAGATTACCCACATACCCACCACCCCATAAATGACTGTTAATATTTACAGTCTAAGTATTGTAATGACACCTACACACCCACCACCCCATGAATGACTGTTGATATTTTCAGTCCAAGCACTGTAATGACACCCACACAATCCCCACCCTGTGAATGACTGTTGATATTTGCAGTCCAAGCACTGTAATCAAACCCACACCCCCACCACCCCATGAATGACTACTGATATTTACAGTCCAAACACTGTAATGATACCCACACACCCACCACACAATGAATGACTGTTGATATTTTCAGCCCAAGCAATGTAATGACACACACACACCAACCACCCCATGAACGACAGTTGATATTTACAGTCCAAGCAATGTAATTACACCAACACACCCACCACCCCATGAATGACTGTTGATATTTACATGTCAAGCATTGTAATGACACCAACACACACCCACCTTTTCCATGAATTACAGTTAATAATTATAGTCCAAACACTGTAATGACACTCACACATCCACCACCCCATGAATTACTGTTGATATTTACAGTCCAAGAACTGTAATGACACCCACATACCCACCATCCCATTAATGACAGTTGAGATTTACAGTCCAAGCACTGTAATGACACCCACACACCCACTACCCCATGAATGATTGTTGATATTTACAGTCCAAGCTCTGTAATAACACCCACACTCAAACCACCTCATAAATGACTGTTTAAATTTACATTCCAAACACTGTAATGACACCCACACACCCATCCACCCCATGAATGAACGTTGATATTTACTCTCCAAGCACTGTAATGACACACACACACCCGCCACCCCATGAATGACTATTGATATTTTCAATCCAAGCATTGTAATGATACCCACACACCCACCACACCATTAATGACTGTTATTTTTAAAGTCCAAGCACTGATTTGAAAATTTCAAACCCTCCACCCCATGAATGACTGTTGATATTTACAGTCCATGCACCGTAATGACACCCACACACCCACCAAACTATAAATGACTGTTAATATTTACATTCCAAGCACTGTAATGATGCCCACACATCCACCAACCCATAAATGACTGTCCATATTTACAGCCCAAACAATGTAATGATACCCACACACCCACCATCCCATGGTTGACAGTTGATATTTACAGTACAAGCACTGTAATTACACCAACACACCAATCACCCCATGAATGACTGTTGATATTTACTGTCCAATCAATGTAATGGCACCCACACACCTACCACACCATAAATGCCTTTGATATTTTCAGTCCAAGCACTGTAATGATACCCACACACATACCCCATATGAATGACTGTTGACATTTACAGTCCAAGCACTGTAATGACACCCACACACCTACCACCCCATGAATGACTGTTGATATTTACAATTCAAGCATTGTAATGATACCCACACACCCACAACCCCATGAATGAATGTTAATATTTACAGTCCAAGCACTGAAATAAAACCCTCACACTCTCCACCCCATGAATTACTGTTGATATTTACACTCCATGCACCGTAAGGACACCCACACACCAACCACACCATAAATAACGGTTGATATTTACAGTCCAAGCACTGTAATGATACCCAAACACCCACCACCTCATGAATGACAGTTGATATTTACAGTTTAAGCACTGTAATTACACCAACACACCAATCACCCCATGAATGACTGTTGATATTTACTGTCCAATCAATGTAATGGCACCCACACACCTACCACACCATAAATGCCTTTGATATTTTCAGTACAAGCACTGTAATGATACCCACAATCATACCCCTTATGAATGACTGTTGACATTTACAGTCCAAGCACTGTAATGACACCCACAGACCCACCACCCCATTAATGACTGTTGATATTTACAGGTCAAGCACTGTAATGACACACACACACCTACCACCCCATGAATGACTGTTGATATTTACAGTCCAATCACTGTTTTGACACCCACACACCTACCACCCTATAAAAGACTGTTGATATTTACAGTCCAAGCACTGTAAAGACACCCACATACCCACCATCGAATGAATGACTGTTGATATAAACACTCCAAGCACTGTTATGACACACACACAAACACCACCCCATGAATAACTGTTGATATTCACAGTCCAAGCACTGTAATGACACCCACACACCCACCACCCCTTGAATGACTGTTGATATTTACAGTCCAATCAGTGTATTGACACCCACACACCTACCACCCCATGAATGACTGTTGATATTTACACTCCAAGCACTGTAATGAGACACACACACCTACCACCCCTTGAATGACTGTTGATATTTACAGTCCAATTAGTGTATTGACACCCACACATCTACCACCCCATGAACGAATGTTGATATTTACATTCTAAGCACTGTAATGACACCCACATACCCACTACCCTATGAATGACTGTTGATATTTACAGTCCAAGCACTGTAATAACACCCACACACCCACAACCACATGAATGACTGTTGATATTTAAAGTCCAAAAACTGTAATGACACCCACACAACCACCACCCCATGAATGACTGTTGATATTTACACTCCAAGCACTGTAATAACACCCACATTCCCACCACCACATGAATGACAGTTGATATTTACAGTCCAATCAGCGTATTGACACCCACACACCTACCACCCCATGAACGAATGTTGATATTTACATTCTAAGCACTGTAATGACACCCACATACCCACCACCCTATGAATGACTGTTGATATTTACACTCCATGCACTGTAATGACACCCACATTCCCACCACCCCATGAATGACAGTTGATATTTACAGTCTAAGCTCTGTAATGACACCCACACACCCACCACCCCATGAATGACTGTTGATATTTACATTCCAAGCACTGTAATGACACCCACACACCCACCACCTCATGAATGACTGTTGATATTTACAGTCCAAGCACTGTAATAACACCCACACACTAACCACCTCATGAATGACTGTTGATATTTACAGTCCAAACACTGTAATGACACCCATACACCCACCACCCCATGAATGACTGTTGATATTTTCAATCTAAGCATTGTAATGATACCCACACACCCATAACCCCATGAATGACTGTTGATATTTACAGTCTAAGCATTGTAATGACACCCACACACCCATCACCTCATGAATAACTGTTGATATTTACAGTCCATGCACCATAATGACAGCCACACACTAACCAAACTATAAGTGACTGTTAATATTTACAGTCCAAACACTGTAATGATGCCCACATATCCATCAACCCATGAATGACTGTTCATATATACAGTTCATGCACTGTAATAACACCCACACACCCACCACACCATTAATGACTGATGATATTTACAGCCCAAGCAATGTAATGACACCCACACACCCACCACCCTATAAATGACAGTTGATATTTACAGTCTAAGCACTGTAATTACATCAACACACCCACCACCCCATGAATAACTGTTGATATTTACTGTCCAATCAATGTAATGGCACCCACACACCTACCAACCCATGAAAGACTTTTGATATTTTCAGTCCAAGCAGTGTAATGATACCCACACACCCACCCCTTATTAATGACTGTTGACATTTACAGTCCAAGCACTGTAATGACACCCATAGACCCACCACCCCATTAATGACTGTTGATATTTACAGGTCAAGCACTGTAATGACACTTACACACCTACCACTCATTAAATGACTGTTGATATTTATAGTCCAAGCACTGTAATGATACCCACACACCCACGACCACATGAATAACTGTTGATATTTACAGTCTAAGCACTGTAATGACACCCACACACCCACCACCCCATTAATGACTTGATATTTACAGTCCAAGCTCTGTAAGGACACCCACATACCCACCACCCCATAAATGACTGTAAATATTTACAGTCTAAGCATTGTAATGACACCTAAACACCCACCACACCATTAATGACTGATGATATTTACAGCCCAAGCAATGTAATGACACCCACACACTAACCACCCCATGAACGACAGTTGATATTTACAGTCCAAGCACTGTAATTACACCAACACACCCACCACCCCATGAATGACTGTTGATATTTACTGTCCAATCAATGTAATGGCACCCACACACTTACCACCCCATAAAAGACTATTGATATTTTCAGTCCAAGCAGTGTAATGATACCCACACACCCACCCCTTATAAATGATTCTTGACATTTACAGTCCAAGCACTGTAATGACACCCACAGACCCACCACCCCATTAATGACTGTTGTTATTTACAGGTCAAGCACTGTAATGACACATACACACCTACCACCCCTTGAATGACTGTTGATATTTATAGTCCAATCACTGTAATGACACCCACATAACCACCACCCCATGAATGACTGTTGATATTTACAGTTCAAACACTGTAATGATACCCACACACCCACGACCACATGAATAACTGTTGATATTGACAGTCTAAGCACTTTAATGACACCCACACACCCACCACCCCATAAATTACTGTTGATATTTACATTCCAAGCACTGTAATGACACCCTCATACCTACCACTCCATGAATGACAATTGATATTTACATTACAAGAACTGTAAAGACAACCACACACCCACCACCCCATGAATGACTTAATATTTACAGTCCAAGCACTGTAAGGACACCCACATACCCACCACTCCATAAATGACTATTGATATTTACAGTCCAAGCACTGTAATGACACCCACACAATCCCCACCCTATGAATGACTGTTAATATTTGCAGTCAAAGCACTGTAATCACACCCACACCCCCACCACCCCATGAATGACTGTTGATATTTACAGTCCAAACACTGTAATGACACCCACACACCTACCACACCATGAATGACTGTTTATATTTTCAGCCCAAGCAATGTAATGACACCCACACACCAACCACTCCATGAATGACAGTTAATATTTACAGTCCAAGCACTGTAATTACACCAACACACCCACCACCACATGAATGACTGTTGATATTTACTGTCCAATCAATGTAATGGCACCCACACACCTACCACTCCATAAAAGACTATTGATATTTTCAGTCCAAGCAGTGTAATTATACCCACACACCCACCCCTTATAAATGATTGTTGACATTTACAGTCCAAGCACTGTAATGACACCCACAGACCCACCACCCCATTAATGACAGTTGATATTTACAGGTCAATCACTGTAATGACACATACACACCTACCACCCCTTGAATAACTGTTGATATTTATAGTCCAATCACTGTAATGACACCCACATACCCACCACCCCATGAATAACTGTTGATATTTACAGTTCAAACACTATAATGATACCCACACACCCACGACCACATGAATAAATGTTGATATTTACAGTCCAACTACTGTAATGACACCCACACACCCACCACCCCATGAATGACTTTTGATATTTACAGTACAAGCAATGTAAAGACAACCACACACCCACCACCCTATGAATGACTGATGATATTTACAGTCAAAGTAATGTAATGATACCCACACACCCAACACCCCATGAATGACTATTGATATTTACAGTCCAAGCACTGTAATGATACACACACACCCACAACCTCATAAATGACTGTTGATATTTACAGTCAAAACACTGTAATGACACCCACACAACCACCATCCCATGAATGACTGTTGATATTTACAGTCCAAGTACTGTAATGACACCACACACCCGTCAACCCATGAATGACTGTTGATATTTACAGTTCAAGCACTGCAATGACACCCACATACCCACCACCCTATAAATGACTATTGATATTTCTAGTCCAAGCACTGTTATGACACCACCACTCCATGAATGACTGTTAATATTTACAGTACAAGCACTGTAATGACACCCACAGATCCACCACCCCATTAATGACTGTTGATATTTTCAGGTCAAGCACTGTAATGACACCAACACACACCCATCCATGACATGAATGAACGTTGATATTTACACTCCAAGCACTGTAATGACACCCACATACCAGCCACCCCATGAATGACTGTTGATATTTTAAATCCAAGCATTGTAATGATACCCACACACCCACCACACCATGAATGTCTGTTAATATTTAAAGTCCAAGCACTGATTTGAAACTTTTAAACCCTCCAACTTATGAATGACTGTCCATATATACAATCCATGCACTGTAATGACACCCACACACCCACCACCCCATAAATAACTGTTGATATTTACAGTCCAATCACTGTAAATACACCCACATACCCACCACCGAATGAATGACTGTTGATATTTACACTCCAAGCACTGTAATGAGACACACACACCTACCACCCCTTGAATGACTGTTGATATTTACAGTCCAATCAGTGTATTGACACCCACACACCTACCACCCCATGAACGAATGTTGATATTTACATTTTAAGCAATGTAATGACACCCACATAAACACCACCCTATGAATGACTGTTGATATTTAATATCCAAGCATTGTAATGACACCCACACACCAACCACCCCATGAATAACTGTTGATATTTATAGCCCAAGCACTGTAATGACCCCCACACACCAACCACCAAATAAATGACAGTTGATATTTACAGTCATAGCACTGTAATTACACCAACACACCCACCACCCCAAGAATGATTGTTGATATTTACAGTCCAATCACTGTAATGACACTCACACACCTACCATCCCATGAATGACTGTTGATATTTACAGTCCAACCACTGTAATGACACCCACACACCTACCACCCCTTGAATGACTGTTGATATATACAATCCAAGCATTGTAATGATACCCACACACCCACCACCTTATAAATGACTGTTGATATTTACAGTCCAAGCACTGTAATGACACCCACACACCTACCATCCCATGAGTGACTGTTGATATTTACAGTCCAACCACTGTAATGACACCCACACACTCACCACCTCATGAATGACTGTTGATATTTAAAGTCCAAACACTGTAATGACACCCATACACCTACTACCCAATGAATGACTGTTGATATTTACAATCCAAGCATTGTAATGATACCCACACACCCACCAACCCATGAATGACTGTTGACATTTACAGTCTAAGCACTGAAATAAAAGCCACACACCTATCACCTCATTAATAACTGTTGATATTTACAGTCCATGCACCGTAATGACAGCCACACACTAACCAAACTATAAGTGACTGTTAATATTTACAGTCCAAGCACTGTAATGATGCCCACATATCCATCAACCCATGAATGACTGTTCATATTTACAGTACAAACACTGTAATTACACCAACACACCTACTAACCCATGAAAGACTTTTGATATTTTCAGTCCAAGCAGTGTAATGATACCCACACACCCACCCCTTATTAATGACTGTTGACATTTACAGTCCAAGCACTGTAATGACACCCATAGACCCGCCACCCCATTAATGACCGTTGATATTTACAGGTCAAGCACTGTAATGACACATACACACCTACCACCCCATGAATGACTGTTGATATTTACAGTCTAAGCACTGTAATTACACCTACACACCCACCACCCCATGAATGACTTGATATTTACAGTCCAAGCAATGTAAGGACACCCACATTCGAACCACCCCATAAATGACAGTTAATATTTACAGTCTATGCATTGTAATGACACCTACAAACCCACCACCCCATGAATGACTGTTGATATTTACAGTCCAAGCACTGTAATGACACCCACACAATCCCCACCCTTTGAATGACAGTTGATATTTGCAGTCGAAGCACTGTAATCAAACCCACACCCCCACCACCCAATGAATGACTGTTGATATTTACAGTCCAAACACTGTAATGACACCCACACACATACCACACTATGAATGACTGTTGATATTTTCAGCCCAAGCAATGTAATGTCACCCACACACCAACCACCCCATGAATGACAGTTGATATTTACAGTCCAAGCACTGTAATTACACCAACACACCCACCACCCCATGAATGACTGTTGATATTTACTGTCCAATCAATGTAATGGCACCCACACACCTACCACCCCATAAAAGACTATTGATATTTTCAGTCCAAGCAGTGTAATGATACCCACACACCCACCCCTTATAAATAATTGTTGACATTTACAGTCCAAGCACTGTAATAACACCCACAGACCCACCACCCCATTAATGACTGTTGTTATTTACAGGTCAAGCACTGTAATGACACATACACACCTACCACCCCTTGAATGACTGTTGATATTTATAGTCCAATCACTGTAATGACACCCACATACCCACCACCCCATGAATGACTGTTGATATTTACAGTTCAAACACTGTAATGATACCCACACACCCACGACCACATGAATAACTGTTGATATTTACAGTCTAATCACTTAAATGACACCCACACACCCACAACACCATAAATCACTGTTGATATTTACAGTACAAGCACTTTAATGACACCCTCATACCTACCACCTCATGAATGACAATTGATATTTACAGTACAAACACTGTAAAGACAACCACACACCCACCACCCCATAAATGACTTGATATTTACAATCCAAGCACTGTAAGAACACCCACATACCCACCACCCCATAAATGACTGTTAATATTTACAGTCTAAGCATTGTAATGACACCTACACACCCACCACCCCATGAATGACTGTTGATATTTACAGTCCAAGCACTGTAATGACACCCACACAATCCCCACCCTATGAATGATTGTTGATATTTGCAGTCCAAGCACTGTAATCACACCCACACCCCCACCACCCCATGAATGACTGTTGATATTTACAGTCCAAACACTGTAATGAAACCCACACACCCACCACACCATGAATGAGTGTTGATATTTTCAGCCCAAGCAATGTAATGACACCCACACACCAACCACACCATGAATGACAGTTGATATTTACAGTCCAAGCACTGTAATTACACCAACACACCCACCACCACATGAATGACTGTTGATATTTACTGTCCAATCAATGTAATGGCACCCACACACCTACCACCCCATAAAAGACTATTGATATTTTCAGTCCAAGCAGTGTAATGATACCCACGCACCCACCCCTTATAAATGATTGTTGACATTTACAGTCCAAGCACTGTAATGACACCCACAGACCCACCACCCCATTAATGACTGTTGACATTTACAGGTCAATCACTGTAATGACACATACACACCTACCACCCCTTGAATGACTATTGATATTTATAGTCCAATCACTGTAATGACACCCACATACAATCCACCCCATGAATGACTGTTGATATTTACAGTTCAAACACTGTAATGATACCCACACACCCACGACCACATGAATAACTGTTGATATTTACAGTCTAATCACTTAAATGACACCCACACACCCACAACACCTTAAATCACTGTTGATATTTACAGTACAAGCACTGTAATGACACCCTCATACCTACCACCCCATGAATGACAGTTGATATTTACAGTACAAACACTGTAAAGACAACCACACACCCACCACCCCATGAATGACTTGATATTTACAGTCCAAGCACTGTAATGACACCCTCATACCCACCACCCCATGAATGACAGTTGATATTTACAGTACAAGCACTGTAAAGACAACCACTCACCCACCACCCTATGAATGACTGATGATATTTACAGTCAAAGTAATGTAAAGATACCCACACACCCAACACCCCATGAATGACTATTGATATTTACAGTCCAAGCACTGTAATGATACACACACACCCACCACCTCATGAATGACTGTTGATATTTACAGTTAAAACACTGTAATGACACCCACACAACCACCATCCCATGAATGACTGTTGATATTTACAGTCCAAGTACTGTAATGACACCCACACACACGCCAACCCATGAATGACTGTTGATATTTACAGTGCAAGCACTGCAATGACATCCACATACCCACCACCCTATAAATGACTATTGATATTTCCAGTCCAAGCACTGTAATGACACCCACCACTCCATGAATGACTGTTAATATTTACAGTCCAAGCACTGTAATGACACCCACAGATCCACCACCCCATTAATGACTGTTGATATTTACAGGTCAAGCACTGTAATGACCCCAACACACACCCACCTTTCCCATGAATGACAGTTAATTATTTTAGTCCAAGCACTGTAATGACACTCACACATCCACCACCCCATGAATGACTGTTGATATTTACAGTCCAAGAACTGTAATGACACCCACATACCCACCATCCCATTAATGACAGTTGATATTTACAGTCCAAGCACTGTAATGACACCCACACACCCACCACCCAATAAATGATTGTTGATATTTACAGTCCAAGCTCTGTAATAACACCCACACTCACAGCACCTCATTAATGACTGTTGATATTTACAGTCCAAACACTGTAATGACACCAACACACCCATACACCCCATTAATGAACGTTGATATTTACACTCCAAGCACTGTAATGACACCCACACACCAGCCACCCCATGAATGACTGTTGATATTTAAAGTCCAAGCACTGATTAGAAACTTTCAAACCCTCCAACCCATGAATGACTGTCCATATATACAATCCATGCACTGTAATGACACCCACACACCCACTACCCCATAAATAACTGTTGATATTTACAGTCCAATCAGTGTAAAGACACCCACATACCCACCACGGCATGAATGACTGTTGATATTTACACTCCAAGAACTGTAATGAGACACACACACCAACCACCCCTTGAATGACTGTTGATATTTACAGTCCAATCAGTGTATTGACACCCACACACCTACCACCCCATAAACGAATGTTGATATTTACATTCTAAGCACTGTAATGACACCCACATAAACACCACCCTATGAATGACTGATGATATTTACAGTCCAAGCACTGTAATAACACCCACACACCCACCACCATATGAATGACTGTTGATATTTACAGTCCAAAAACTGTAATGACACCCACACACCAACCACCCCATGAATGACTATTGATATTTACACTCCAATCACTGTAATGACACCCCCACACCAACCACCTAATGAATAACTATTGATATTTATAACCCAAGCACTGTAATGACACCCACACATCAACCACCAAGTAAATGACAGTTGATATTTACAGTCCAATCACTGTAATGATACCCACATACCCACCACCCCATGAATGACTGTTGATATTTACAGTCAAAGCACTGTAATGATACCCTCACACCCAAGACCACATGAATAACTGTTGATGTTTACAGTCTATGCACTGTAATGACACCCACACACCCACCACCCCATGAATGACTAATGATATTTACAGTCAAAGTAATGTAATGATACCCACACACCCAACACCCCATAAATGACTGATGATATTTACAGTCCAAGCACTGTAATGATGAACACACACCTACCACCTCATGAATGACTGTTGATATTTAAAGTCAAAATACTGTAATGACACCCACACAACCACTACCCCATAAATGACTGTTGATATTTACACTCCAAGCAGTGTAATGACACCCCACACCAACCACCTCATGAATGACTGTTGATATTTACTGTCCAGGCATTGTAATGACACCTACACACTCACCACCCCATTAATGACTGTTGATATTTGCAGTCCAAGGACTGTAATGACACCCACACTCCCACCACCCTTTGAATGACTGTGGATATTTGCAGTCCTAGCACTGTAATTACACCCACACCCCCACCACCCCATAAATGACTGTTGATATTTACAGTCCATGCACTAAAATGACACCTACACACCCACCACCCCGTGATTGACTATTGATATTTCCAGTCCAAACACTATATTACACCCTCCAACCAACCACCCTAGGAATGACTGTTGATATTTTCAATCCAAGCACTGTAATGATACTAACACACAATCTACCCCATGAATGACTTTTGATATTTACAGTCCAAGCACTGTATGACACCCACACACCCACCACCCCATGAATGACTGTTAATATTTACAGTCCAAGAACTGTAATGACACCCACACACCCATCACTCCATGAATGACTGTTAATATTTACAGTCCAACCACTGTAATAACACCCGCACACTCACCACCTCATGAATGACTGTTGATATTTACAATCCAAGCATTGTAATGATACCCACACACTCACAACCCCATAAATGACTGTTGATATTTACAGTCCAAGCACTGTAATGACACCCACACACCCATCACTCTATGAATGACTGTTAATATTTACAGTCCAAGCATTGTAATAACACCCTCACACTCACCACCTCATGAATGACTGTTGATATTTAAAGTCCAAACACTGTAATGACACCCATACACCCACCACCCCAGGAATGACTGTTGATATTTACAATCCAAGCATTGTAATGATACCCACACACCCACCAACCCATGAATGACTGTTGATATTTACAGTCCAAGCACTGATATAACAGCCACACACCCATCACCTCATGAATAACTGTTGATATTTACAGACCATGCACCGTAATGACAGCCACACACTAACCAAACTATAAGTGACTGTTAATATTTACAGTCCAAGAGACTGTAATGATGCCCACATATCTATCAACCCATGAATGACTGTTCATATTTACAGTCCAAACACTGTAATTACACCAACACACCCACCACCACATAAATAACTGTTGATATTTACTGTCCAATCAATGTAATGGCACCCACACACCTTCCAACCCTTGAAAGACTTTTGATATTTTCAGTCCAAGCAGTGTAATGATACCCACACACCCACCCCTTATTAATGACTGTTAATATTTACAGGTCAAGCACTGTAATGACACATACACACCTACCACCCGTTGAATGACTGTTGATATTTATAGTCCAAGCACTGTAATGATACCCACACACCCACGACCACATGAATAACTGTTGATATTTACAGTCTAAGCACTGTAATTACACCCACACACCCACCACCCCAGGAATGACTGTTGATATTTACATTCCAAGCACTGTAAAGACATCCACATACCCACCACCCCATGAATGACTGTTAATATTTACAGTCTAAGCATTGTAATGACACCCACACAGCCCCCACCCTATGAATGACTGTTAATATTTGCAGTGCAAGCACTGTAATCACACCCACACCCCCACCTCAAATGAATGACTGTTGATATTTACAGTCCAAACACTGTAATGACACCCACACACCCACCACACCATGAATGACTGTTGATATTTTCAGCCCAAGCAATGTAATGCCACCCACACACAAACCACCCCATGAATGACAGTTGATATTTACATTCCAAGCACTGTAATTACACCAACACACCCACCACCGCATAAATGACTGTTGATATTTACTGTCCAATCAATGTAATGGCACCCACACACCTACCACCCCATAAAAGACTATTGATATTTTCAGTCCAAGCAGTGTAATGATACCCACACACCCACCCCTTATAAATGACTGTTGTCATTTACAGGTCAAGCAGTGTAATGACACATACACACCTACCACCCCTTGAATGACTGTTGATATTTATAGTCCAATCACTGTAATGACACCCACATACCCACCACCCAATGAATGACTGTTGATATTTACAGTCCAAGCACTGTAATGATACTCACACACCCACGACCACATGAATAACTGTTGATATTTACAGTCTAAGCACTGTAATGACACCCACACACCCACCACCCCATAAATGACTGATGATATTTACAGTCAAAGAAATGTAATGATACCCACACACCCAACACCCCATAAATGACTATTGATATTTACAGTCCAAGCACTGTAATGATGAACACACACCCACCACCTCATGAATGACTGTTGATATTTACAGTCAAAACACTGTAATGACACCCACACAACCACCACCCCATTAATGACTGTTGATATTTACACTCCAAGCAGTGTAATGACACCCACACACCCACCACCCCATAAATGACTGTTGATATTTACAGTCCAAGCACTAAAATAACACCCTCAAACCCACCACCCCATGAATGACTGTTTATATTTTTAGTTCAAACACTGTAATGACACCCACACACATACCACCCCATGAATGACTACTGATATTAACAGTCCAAACACTATAATAACACCCTCCCACCAACCACCCTATGAATGACTGTTGATATTTTCAATCCAAGCACTGTAATGATACTAACACACAATCTACTCCATGAATGACTTTTGATATTTACATTCCAAGCACTGCAATGACACCCACACACCAACCACCCCATGAATGACTGTTAATATTTACAGTCCAAATGCTGTAATGACACCTACACACCCACCACCTCATGAATGACAGTTGATATTTATAGTCCAAGCACTGTAATGATACCCACACACCCACCACCCCATGAATGACTGTTGATATTTACAGTCCAAGCACTGTAATGACACCCACACCCACCAACCCATGAATGACTATTGATATTTACAGTCCAAACACTATAATGACACCCTCCCACCGACCACTCTATGAATGACTGTTGATATTCACAGTCCAAGCACTATATGAAACACCCACACATCCACCACCCCATTAATGACAGTTGATATGAACAGTCCAACCACTGTGATGACACCCACATGCTACCACCCCATAAATGACAGTTTAAATTTACAGTCCAAGCACTGTAATGACACCCACACACCAACCACCCCATGAATGACTATTGATATTTACAGTACAAGCACTGTAATGACAGCCACACATCCACCACCCCATGAATGACTGTTGATATTACCAGTCCAAGCACTGTAATGACAACCACATACCCACCACCCCATGAATGATTGTTGATATTTACAGTCCAAACACTTTAATGACCCCCACACACCCACACACCCCTTGAATGATTGTTGATATTTACAGTCCAAGCACTATAATGACACTCACACACCCACCACCCTATGAATGACTTTTGAAATTTCCAGTCCGGACAATGTAATGACGCCCACACACCCACCACCCCTTGAATCACTGTTGATATTTACAGTCCAAGCACTGTAATGACACCCTCGCACCAACCACCCCATGAATGACTGTTGATATTTACATTCCAAGCACTGTAATGACACCGACACACTCACCACCCTATATATGACTGTTGATGTTTACAGTCCAAGCACTGTAATGACACCCACCACCCTATGAATGATTGTTGATATTTACAATCCATGCACTGTAATTTCCCACTCACACAAACCACCCCATAAATGACTGTTGATATTTACTGTCCAAGCACTGTAATGACACCCATACACCCACTACCCCATTAATGACTCTTGAAATTTACAGTCCAACCACTGTAATGACACTCACGCACCAACCACCCCATGAATGACTGTTGATATTTACAGTCAAGGCACTGTAATGACACCCACACACCCACCACCCCATGAATGACTAGATATTTCCAGTCCAAGCACTGTAATGACACCCACACACCCAACACCTCATGAATGACTGTTGATATTTACAATTCAAGCATTATAATGACAACCACACACCCACCACCTCATGAATAACTGTTGAAAATTACTGTCCAATAAATATAATGACACCCACACACCCACCACCCCATGAATGACTGTTGATATTTACAGTCCAAGCACTGTAATGACACGGACACACTTACCACCCCTTACAGTCTAAGCACTGTAATGACCCACACACACCCACCTACCCCTTGAAAGACTGTTGATATTTACAGTCCGAGCACTGTAATGACACCCACACACCCACCTCCCCATAATGACTGTTGATATTTCCAGTCCAAGCACTGTAATGACACCAACATACCCACCACCTCATGAATGACTGTTGATATATACAATCCAAGCATTATAATGACACCCACAAACCCACCACCCCATGAATGACTGTTGATATTTACTGTCCAATTAATATAATGACACCCACACACCCACCAACCCATAAATGACTGTTGAAATTTACAGTCCAAGCACTAAAATGACACCCACACACCCACCACCCCATTAATGACTGTTGATATTTACAGTCCAAGCACTGTAATGACATGGACACACTCACCACCCCATGAATTACTCTTGATATTTACAGTCCAACCACTGTAATGACATCCACATACCACATCCCCATGAATGGCAGTTAACATTTACAGTCCAAGCACTGTAATGACACCCACACACCCACCACCCCATGAATAATTATTGATATTTACAGTTCAAGCACTGTAATGACACCCACACTTCCACCACCCAATGAATGACTGTTGATATTACCAGTCCAAGCATTGTAATGACAACCACATACCCACCACCCTATGAATAACTGTTGATATTTACAGTCCAAGCACTGTAATGACACCCTCACACCCACCACCACATAAATGACTGTTGATATTTACAATCCAAGAAATTTAATGACACCCACACACCAACCACCCCATGAATGACTGTTGATTTTTACAGTCCAAGCGCTGTAATGACACCTACACACCCACCACCCCATGAATGACTGTTGATATTTACAGACCAAGCAATATAATGAACCCACACATCCACCACTCCATGAATGACTATTGATATTGACAGTCCAAGCACTCTAATGACACCAACACACCCACCACCCCATAAATGACTGTTGATATTTACATTCCAAGCACTGTAATGAAACCGACACACTCACCACCCCATATTTGACTGTTGATGTTTACAGTCCAAGCACTGTCATGACACCTACCACCCTATGAATGACTGTTGATATTTACAGTCCATGCACTGTAATTACCCCCTCACACAAACCACCCCATGAATGACTGTTGATATTTACAGTCCAAGCACTGTAATGACACCTACACACCCACCATTTCATGAATGACTGTTGATAGTTACAGACCAAGCAATGTAATGAAACCCACACATCCACCACCCTATGAATGACTTTTAAAATTTCCAGTCCGGACAATGTAATGACGCCCATACACCAACCACCCCTTGAATGACTGCTGATATTTACAGTCCAAGCACTGTAATGACACCTACACACACACCACCCCAAGAATGACCATTGATATTTTTAGTCCAAACACTGTAATGACACTCACGCACATACCACCCCATGAGTGACTGTTGATATTTACAGTCCGAGCACTGTAATGACACCCACACACCCACCACCCCATGAATGACTGTTGATATTTACAGTCCAAGCACTGTAATGACACCCACACACCCACAACACCATGAATAACTGTTGATATTTACAATCCAAGCAATGTAATGACACCATCACACCCACCACCCCATGAATGACTGTTGATATTTACAGTCCAAACACTGTAATGACACCCACACACCCACCAGCCCTTGAATGACTGTTGATATTTACAGTCCAAGCAATGAAATGACACCCACACACCTACCACCCTACGAATGACTGTTGAAATTTAAAGTCCGAACAATGTAATGACACCCACACACCAACCACCCGATGAATAACTGTTGATATTTACAGTCCAAGCGCTGTAATGACACCTACACACCCACCATTCCATGAATGACTGTTGATATTTACAGACCAAGCAATGTAATGAAACCCACACATCCACCACCCAGTGAATGACTATTGATATTGACAGTCCAAGCACTCTAATGACACCAACACACTCACCACACCATAAATGACTGTTGATATTTACAATCCAAGCACTGTAATGAAACAGACACACTCACCACCCCTTATATGACTGTTGATGTTTACAGTCCAAGCACTGTAATGACACCCACCACCCTATGAATGACTGTTGATATTTACAGTCCATGCACTGTAATTACCCCCTCACACAAACCATCTCATGAATGACTGTTGATATTTACAGTATAAGCACTGTAATGACACCCACACACCCACCACCCCATGAATGACTCTTGATATTTACAGTCCAACCACTGTGATGACACCCACATACCACCACCCCATAAATGACAGCTTAAATTTACAATCCAAGCACTAAAATGACACCTACACACCAACCACCCCATGAATGACTATTGATATTTACAGTCCAAGCACTGTAATGACACCCACACATCCACCACCCCATGAATGACTGTTGATATTACCAGTCCAAGCACTGTAATGACAACCACATACCCACCTCCCCATGAATGACTGTTGATATTTACAGTCGAAACACTGTAATGACCCCCACACACCCACCCACCCCTTGATTGATTGTTGATATTTACAGTCCAAGCACTGTAATGACACTCACACACCCACCACCCTATGAATGACTTTGGAAATTTCGAGTCCGGACAATGTAATGACGCCCACACACCCACCACCCCTTGAATCACTGTTGATATTTACAGTCCAAGCACTGTAATGACACCCTCGCACCAACCACCCTATGAATGACTGTTGATATTTACATTCCAAGAACTGTAATGACACCGACACACCCACCACCCAATAAATGACTGTTAATATTTACATTCCAAGCACTGTAATTACACCGACACACTTACCACCCCTTATATGACTGTTGATGTTTACAGTCCAAGCACTGTAATGACACCCACCACCCTATAAATGACTGTTGATATTTACAGTCCATGCACTGTAATTACCCCCTCACACAAACCACCCCATGAATGACTCTTGATATTTACAGTCCAACCACTGTAATGACACCCACGCACCAACCACCCGATGAGTGACTGTTGATATTTACAGTCCGAGCATTGTAATGACAACCACACACCCACCACCCCATGAATGACTGTTGATATTTCCAGTCCAAGCACTGTAATGTCACCCACACACCCACCACCTCATGAATGACTGTTGATATTTACAATCCAAGCATTATAATGACACCCACACACCCACCACCCCATAAATGACTGTTGATATTTACAGTCCAAGCACTAAAATGACACATACACACCCACCACCCAATGAATGACTGTCGATATTTACAGTCCATGCACTAAAATGACACCCACACACCCACTAACCCATGAATGACTGTTGATATTTACAGTACAAACACTGTAATGACACCCACTCACCCACCACCCCATGAATGACTGTTGATATTTCCATTCCAACCACTGTAATGACGCCCACACTTCCACCACCCCATTAATGACTGCTGATATTACCAGTCCAAGCATTGTTATGACATCTACACACCCACCACTCCTTGAATGACTGTTGATGTTTACAGTCCTAGCACTGTAATGACACCCACACATCCACCACCCTATGAATGACTGTTGATATTTACAGTCCAATCACTGTAATGACACCAAACACACCCACCACCCCTTGAAAGACTGTTGACATTTACAGTTCAAGCACTATAATGACACCCACACACCCACTACCCCATGAATGACTCTTGATATTTTCAGTCCAACCACTGTAATGACACCCACATACCACCACCTTATGAATGACAATTTAAATTTACAGTCCAAGCACTGTATTGACAACCACACACCCACCACCCCATGAATGACTATTGATATTTACAGTCCAAGCACTGTAATGACACCCACACATCTACCATCCCATGAATGACTGTTGATATTGTTACAGCAGATGTTATATAAACTTTTATGTATTTTAATTCTTCTTTATTACATGTAATATTACTTTAAATTAGCCCAGAAAATTATTTTTAAAGACCTATATAATATACATATACACAATAAACAAATATAATAAACACCCTAATAAGATATAATTAATACTCAGATCACCTTAGCCTACAACAACAAAATAACAAAACAAAAGGAGACAACTAATATAACACAAATATAAAATGATACTCAAGAGTGGTTGCAGTCCCGATCAGTCGCTCAACAGTAAGGAAAACACTAACACAAACAGAACCCCAATAGGAGGGCGAGAGATTGTGGGAGTGCTTTCGTGGTGAGTCCCACAGGAGAACTGTCCACTACAAGCCACAAGGCCCACACGTAAACTCTTATAGGGTTTGTTCCTGATGGAGGTGAAACTTGATTCGCTACAGTGAGTTTGTATATAGAAACTTGAGGCTGTTCGAATAGTAGTTATTAAAATAACGGTCATTGAGATGGTTGATGATTCGAAGAAGGACAAGATCGTAACAGTCCTCCCGAGTGAAGACCTTCGTCGCACTTGTTTGCAGAGAAGGTTATTCAATGACTGAAATCGGAGGAGACCTTGAGAGAGCATCTGCGATGATATTATCTACTCCTCGTATGTAGTTAACCTTCAGGTTGTACGACTGTAGAAGGAGTGCCCATCGAAGAATGCGTTGGTTTTGTAGTTTTGCCTTATCGATGAATACCAGTGGATTGTGATCAGAATACACTTGCACGACTTCAGGGTGGTGTAAAAGGTAACATTCGAACTTCCTCAGAGATGACACCAGAGCCAACCCTTCCTTCTCGATGGTAGAATAGGCCAATTGATGAGACTTCATTTTCGCCGAGTAGTAAGCCACTGGATGAAGTACACCAGTCGTCGAGTCACGTTGTAGTAGAGCTGCACCAACTCCCATTCCGCTAGCTTCTACTTGCAAGAAGAAAGGTTGTGTATAGTTCGGGGCTCTCAATACTGGGGAAGACGATAAAAAGCCTTTAAGGTTATCAAAGGCTTGCTGACAGTCTGAACTCCACCTGAAGACTCTTTTAGTACTTGTAAGGGCAGTCAAGGGGGCAGCCACAGCAGCGAAGTTGGAACAAAATCGTCGGTAGTAGCCACACATTCCCAGGAACTGCATTAACTTCCTTCTAGTCTGTGGAGGAGGAAAATTCAGAATGGCATCTACATTGGCATTTTTGGGCCTTACCAGACCACTTCCCACAGTATATCCTAGATAAGATACAGTTCCTTTAGCAAAATGAGATTTTGATAGGTTAAGAGTGAGACCAGCTTCTTTCAAACGTTCAAACAGACATCGGAGTCTCACCAGATGTTCGTTCCAATCATCTGACATCACAACCAGATCGTCTATATAAGCCACGGTACCTAGTAAACCTTGAATTACATAATTTATAACTCTTTGGAACGTACAAGCTGCATTACAGAGACCAAAACTGAGGACTGTATAGGAGAATAAACCTTGTGGGGTAACAAATGATGAAATCTCCTTTGCCCTATCTGTGAGTGGTATTTGCCAATATCCACGGCAGAGATCTAAGGTAGTGATATACTTTGCAGCACTAACTCTGTCAATTAAATCCTCTACCAATGGGAGAGGGAAAGAATCGAGAACAGTGACTTGATTCACCCTGCGGAAATCTGTACAAAACCTAAATGAACCATCAGGCTTTGGCACCAATATGCAAGGTGAAGCCCATGGAGAGATACGAGGTTCCGCAAAACCGTTTTCCGGAAGATACTGAACTTCCTGTTTCATAACATTTGCTTTATATGGATTTAACCGGTAAGGAGTTTGCTTGATGGGATTGACTTTATCATTGATCATGCTCAAGTATTTTACATGAACCCGGTAAATCTGTAGTGATGGAAGGAAAAGAACGGATAAGCGTTTCTAATTCCTCCTTATGTTCCGAGTCAATGTAAGACCCCAAGTTCTGCAAAATTTCACTGTTAGGAGGGTTACTACGAGGAAAAGGAATTTCAGTATCTTTCGTTTCAGAGGGGTGACCGTAATCTGCACTAGACTCCCTCTTCTCCAACGTTAAACAAATCACATTTTGTTTTGATCTATCCTCTGATGTTCTTTCGTTATATGGCTTCATGAGATTTATATGAACTAATTGAAAATTCTTTCGTCTGTCAGGTGTCTGAATAATATAATTGGTTGGCGATACCTTTCTTGAGACGACATAAGGTCCAGAATATTTACTTTTAAGAGGAGTGCCAGGGATTGGAAAGAAGACTAGTACCTTATCACCAATGGTAAATGAGCGAGTTACCGCTTTTTTCTGGTGCTTTCTCATTCGTTCTTGTGCATTTCCTAGATTATGTAAGGCTATTTGTCTTACGGAAGTAAGTCTGTTCTGTAAATTATCTATATATCTAGCAACCGTGATGTTCGGTACAGGAGAAGGTTGAACCCATTGGTCCTTGAGTACTTTGAGAGGTCCTCTTACATTTCTTCCGAACAACATTTCGAATGGAAAAAATCCCGTACTCTCTTGAGGACTTTCCCTGATCGCAAATAGCAACCAATCAATGATTTCATCCCAGTCCCTGTCACTTTCTAGACAATATTTCTTAAACATTGACTTTAGAGTTTGGTGGAATCTTTCCAGACACCCTTGAGACTGAGGCCTATAAGCAGAAGAGGTTGCATGATTTACATTTAGTTCTTTAATGATCTGTTCAAAAAGATTACTTGTAAAGTTAGTACCCCTATCTGTCTGTACAATCCTTGGGATACCAACTGTCATAAAGAAATGTAATAAGTGTTTTACAATGGTCTTTGTTTCAATGTTCTTTACAGGAATAGCTTCAGGGTATCTAGTGGTGGGATCCATTAAGGTTAAAAGATATTGATTGCCTTTTTTGGTCTTTGGCAATGGACCTACGCAATCTAGAACAAGTTTTTCAAAGGGCTCAGCTGTTACAGGAATAGGGTTGAGTGGAGCTGGAGGGATTACCTGATTAGGATTTCCTACTAACTGGCACGCATGACAAGATTTCACATAATCAGAAACATCTTTTTTAAGGCCTGGCCAGTAAAATTCATTTAATATTTTTGCAAGAGTTTTCTTGATACCTAAATGTCCTGCCTTACCGTCGTGCGCAAGTTGGATTATGGCTTTACGAGCAGACTGGGGTACGATCACTTGATGTGTTTCAGCCCAGGTGCTTTTAGGATCAAGGTATGAAGGTCTGAATACTCTCATTAATACTCCATCCCTGTAATAATAACATGGAGTTTTACCAAAATCACCATCTTCTGAGACCAAATGTCTAATAGATATTAAAGAAGAGTCAGCTTGCTGCGCTTCTATAAGTTCATCTTTCGAGATTAATTTGTCATATACACTTTCTGAGGGTAACGAAATGTTACTGTGAGATGAATCTTTTCGCTTTATGGCTTGGGCTCTAGTCACAGCACAAATAGGAAAGACATCGTCAAGCCCTTTCTCTTCAGGAATGGGAGTAGTAGGAGTTTGCATTACTATTGGGGATGGTACTACTTGGGATCCTGCTATATCATTACCGAGCAGAAGGTGTACATCGGGAATTGGAAGGGACTCGTATGTTATTGCTACTTCTACTTCACCTGAGAAAATAGGAGATTCCAAGTACATTTTAGCCAAGGGACAAGATACTTGGGAAGCCAAACCAGCAAGTACTACTTGTTTTCCCGTTCTAGCATTCTGGAGGTTAGGGATGGTTTCTCCATAAAGGACTGATTTTGCGGCACCTGTATCGCGTAGAATGGTGATAGGGTATGAATGAGAGTTTTTAGAGATAGATAGTTTCCCTTGAGTTTGGAATGGCATAAAGAGTTCAGTATTATTTTGGGTAAAGTTAGTAGAAGCAATGGAATTTACTTGTTGGCCAGAATCCTTCCTTGCTACTCGACACCTTGGATTAGTACAATCTTTAATCACATGACCTGGAGTTTTACAATAACTACAGAATAACTCAGGTTCAGGAACTCGTTTATCACTTCCCATCTTCTGCTTATCAGACTTTTTAAAATACGAACTACCAGAGGATGATCTTACATTAAGTTTTTGACCACTATCCCTAGAGTTGAGCGACTGAATAAGCAAATTATGGGCGTCAGCCAATCTTGCAACTACATCCAAGTTTGTCTCCCTCTGTTCTTCAATATGTCTTAGGATAAAGAATGGCAACTTAGACTTAAACTGCTCCATTACCATTAAATTAATTAGCTCTTCCCGTGTTTTTGTTTCAGTAGCATCCAACCATTTAGTGAACAATCTTAGTAATTCGTGGGCGAACTCTATAAAAGTTTTGGAGGAGTCTTTTTTAAGATTCCAAAAATTCTGTCGATAGCCATCTGGGGTGATTGAATATGCACTGAGAATACTGGCTTTAACTAGTGCATAATCATCTGGTTGGTCTATTGAAGTAAACACTTTATGAGCTTTACCCGTAAATTTAGGCACTAATATAGTTACCCATTGATCCTGAGGCCATTCATGTTTGGTTGCTATACGTTCGAAGGTCTTAAAATATGTATCAACATCTTCCTCAACAAATGTGGGTAAAAGTGAAGTAGCTTTGTCGGGTCTAAACCTTACTTGCACCCGTTCATTATTTCGTCGATCCTGTTCTTCAGAAACCTGTAGGCGCCTTAGCTCTAATTCAGCCTGAGCTCTTTTCCCTTCCGATTCTAATTCTGCCAGCTTAATCTCTTTTTGCATTTGTAATTGCCTTTCCTCTCTCTCGGCTTCAACCATTCGTAATTTGTATTCTAATCTTAATTTCTCTAACTCAAACAGGTTTTCAGGACTCATTTCCTTATGGGTTGGTTTAGAATTCTGAACTGGACTTGCTTCGGGAGAAGTTAAGGGAAAACCTGCCGGCGTTAGTGCACACACTGCCTCCTCTGGTAAAATTTGAGCTTCTACCAATTTCTCTATAATTACATTCTTCATTACTTCTTTACGCATATGAATAGAGATATGAATACCATAATGTTCAGCTAATGATTTCCAGTCAGCTTTTCTAAGATATTGAAGTTGATCGTAGGTGGGATTCTCTGTGAAACCTTCAAGGCTAAATAGGGTAGCCATGTTAGAAAATTACACAAAGAATAGAGTTGATAAACGTAAAACTCGGTTAGGGACGAGACTAAAAGCAGCAGGATACGCGATTAAAACTCCGGGATAGTTTAAATACGCGTAAGGAACCAAGCTTTAACTCCTATGGGTGTTCCTGCTCGATAAAGGAGATTAGAGGGTCAACACTTGTTAACGAGGATTAATGAGCTGAGCAAAGCAACACATAGATTATGAAAGTCCCCAGGTATTACACAGTCTAGGATGCCAATCTTTTCCTACTAAAAAAACGAACAAAGATTACTGCGTAAGAGTGCTAAGAGAAGTAAACTACACCTTAACTAGCACGACAACTATTCACTGAACGTCTGCCAACGTGAAATTCAGATAGTGAACAATTATGACACTGTTGAGTTTCTTACAGCCACAAAACTTTCCTACACATAGCAGGGCTTCGAACAATATTTCATTATTTTTAAGGGCTGTTTCTCGGGTCCTGTCACATTCGCCATTACTTGTTACAGCAGATGTTATATAAACTTTTATGTATTTTAATTCTTCTTTATTACATGTAATATTACTTTAAATTAGCCCAGAAAATTATTATTAAAGACCTATATAATATACATATACACAATAAACAAATATAATAAACACCCTAATAAGATATAATTAATACTCAGATCACCTTAGCCTACAACAACAAAATAACAAAACAAAAGGAGACAACTAATATAACACAAATATAAAATGATACTCAAGAGTGGTTGCAGTTCCGACCAGTCGCTCAACAGTAAGGAAAACACTAACACAAACAGAACCCCAATAGGAGGGCGAGAGATTGTGGGAGTGCTTTCGTGGTGAGTCCCACAGGAGAACTGTCCACTACAAGCCACAAGGCCCACACGTAAACTCTTATAGGCTTTGTTCCTGATGGAGGTAAAACTTGATTCGCTACAGTGAGTTTGTATATAGAAACTTGAGGCTGTTCGAATGGTAGTTATTAAAATAACGGTCATTGAGATGGTTGATGATTCGAAGAAGGACAAGGTCGTAACAATATTTACAGTCCAAGCACTGTAATGACACCCACACACCCACCACCCCATGAATGACTCTTGATATTTATAGTCCAAACACTGTAATAATACCAATACACAATCCACCCCATTAATGACTGTTGATATTTACAATCCAAGCACTGTAATGATACCAATACACAATCCACCCCATTAATGACTGTTGATATTTACAGTCCAAACACTGCAATGACACTCACACACCCACCACCCTATGAATGACTGTTGATATTTACAGTCCAAGCACTGTAAAGACACCCACATACCCACCGACCCATGAATGACTGTTGATATTTAAGTCCAAGCATTGTAATGGAACCCATATACCAACCACCCCATGAATGACAGTTGATATTTACAGTCCAAGCACTGTAATGATACCCACACACCAATCACTTCATGAATGACTGATGATATTTACAGACCAAGCAATGTAATGAAACCCACACATCCACCACACCATGAATGACCATTGATATTGACAGTCCAAGCACTCTAATGACACCAACACACCCACCACCCCATAAATGACTGTTGATATTTACATTCCAAGCACTGTAATGACACCGACACACTCACCACCCCATATATGACAGTTGATGTTTACAGTCCAAACACTGTAATGACACCCACCACCCTATGAATGACTGTTGATATTTACAGTCCATGCACTGTAATTACCCCTTTACAAAAACTACCCCATAAATGACTGTTGATAGTTGCAGTCCAAGCACTGTAATGACACCCACACACCCACCACCCCATGAATGACTCTTGATATTTACAGTCCAACCACGGTAATGACACCCACATACCACCATCCCATAACTGACAGTTTAGATTTACAGTCCAAGCACTGTAATGACACCCACACACCAACCACCCCATGAATGACTATTGATATTTACAGTCAGAGCACTGTAATGACACTCACACATCAACCACCACATGAATGACTGTTGATATTACCAGTCCAAGCACTGTTATGACAACCACATACCCACCACCCCATAAATGACTATTAATATATACAGTCCAAACACTGTAATGACCCCCACACACCCACCCACCTTTTAAATGACTGTTGATATTTACAGTCCAAGCACTGTAATGACACCCACACACCCACCACCCCATGAATGACTATTGATATTTTTAGTCCAAACACTGTAATGACACCCACAAACCCACCACCTCATGAATGACAGTTGATATTTACAATCCAAGCATTATAATGACACCCACACACCCACCACCCCATGAATGACTGTTGATATTTACTGTCCAATCAATATAATGACACCACCACACCCACAACCCCATAAATGACTGTTGATATTTACAGTCCAAGTACTAAAATGACACCAACACACCCACCACCCCATGAATGACTGTTGATATTTACAATCCAAGCACTGTAATGATACCCACACACCCACCACTATATGAATGACTGTTGATATTTATAGTCCAAGCATTGTAATGACACCCTCACACCCACCACCCAATGAATGACTGTTGATATTTACAGTCCATGCACCGTAATGACAGCCACACACCCACCACTCTATGACTGACTGTTGATATTTACAGTCCAAGCACTGTAATGATGCCCACACACCAACCACCCCATGTATGACTGTCGATATTTACAGTCCATGCACTGTAATGACACACACCACCCCATAAATGACTGTTGATATTTACAGACCAAGCAATGTAATAAAACCCACACATCCACCACACCCAGGAATGATTATTGATATTGACAGTCCAAGCACTCTAATGACACCAACACACCCACCACCCCATAAAAGACTGTTGATATTTACATTCCAAGCACTGTAATGACACCGACAAACTCACCACCCCATATATGACTGTTGATGTTTACAGTCCAAGCACTGTAATGACACCCACCACCCTATGAATGACTGTTGATATTTACAGTCCATGCACTGTAAATCCCCCCTCACACAAACTACCACATGAATGACTGTTGATATTTACAGTCTAAGCACTGTAATGACACCGACACACCCACCACCCCATGAATGACTCTTGATATTTACAGTCCAAGCAGTGTAATGACACCCACATACCACCACCAAATAAATGGCAGTTTAAATTTATAGTCCAAGCACTCTAATGACACCCACACACCCACCACCCCATGAATGAATATTGATATTTACAGTTCAAGCACTGTAATGACACCCACACATCCACCATCAAATGAATGACTGTTAATATTATCAGTCCAAGCACTGTAATGACAACAACATACCCACCACCCTATAAATGACTGTTGATATTTACAGTCCAAGCACTGTAATGACACCCACACACTCACCATCCCATGAATGACTGTTGATATTTACAATCCAAAAATTTAATGACACCATCACACCCACCACCTTATGAATGACTGTTGATATTTACAGTCCAAACACTATAATGACACCCACACACCCACCACCCCTTGAATAACTGTTGATATTTACAGTCCAGCACTGAAATGACACCAACACACCTACCACCTTATGAATGACTGTTGAAATTTCCAGTCCGAACAATGTAATGACACCCACACACCAACCACCCCATGAATGACTGTTGATATTTACAGTCCAAGTGCTGTAATGACACCTACACACCCACCACCCCATGAATGACGGTTATATTTACAGACCAAGCAATGTAATGAAACCCACACATCCACCACCACAGGAATGACTATTGATATTGACATTCCAAGCACTATAATGACACCAACACACCCACCACCTCATAAATGACTGTTGATATTTACAGTCCAAGCACTGTAATGACACCCACACACCCACCACCCCATGAATGACTATTGATATTTTTAGTCCAAACACTGTAATGACACCCACGCACCAACCACCCCATGAATGACTGTTGCTATTTTCTGTCCGAGCACTGTAATGACCCCCACACACCAACCACCCCATGAATGACTGTTGATATTTCAAGTCCAAGCACTATAATGACACCCACAAACCCACCACCTCATGAATGACTGTTGATATTTACAATCCAAGCATTATAATGACACCCACACACCCACCACCCCATGAATGACTGTTGATATTTACTGTCCAATCAATAAAATGACACCACCACACCCACAACCCCATAAATGACTGTTGATATTTACAGCCCAAGCACTAAAATGACACCAACACACCCACCACCTCATGAATGACTGTTGATATTTACAATCCAAGCACTGTAATGATACCCACACACCCACCACTATATGAATGACTGTTGATATTTATAGTCCAAGCATTGTAATGACACCCTCACACCCACCACCCAATGAAGGACTGTTGATATTTACAGTCCATGCACCGTAATGACAGCCACACACCCACCACTCTATGAATGACTGTTGATATTTACAGTCCAAGCACTGTAATGATGCCCACACACCAACCACCCCATGTATGACTGTCGATATTTACAGTCCATGCACTGTAATGACACACACCACCCCATGAATGACTGTTGATACTTACAGACCAAGCAATGTAATAAAACCCACACATCCACCACACCCAGAAATGATTATTGATATTGACAGTCCAAGCACTCTAATGACACCAACACACCCACCACCCCATAAAAGACTGTTGATATTTACATTCCAAGCACTGTAATGACACCGACAAACTCACCACCCCATATATGACTGTTGATGTTTACAATCCAAGCACTGTAATGACACCCACCACCCTATGAATGACTGTTGATATTTACAGTTCATGCACTGTAAATCCCCCCTCACACAAACTACCACATGAATGACTGTTGATATTTACAGTCTAAGCACTGTAATGACACCGACACACCCACCACCCCATTAATGACTCTTGATATTTACAGTCCAACCACGGTAATGACACCCACATACCACCACCCCATAAATGACTATTGATATTTACTGTCCAAGCACTAAAATGACACCCACACACCCATCCCCCCATTAATGACTGTCGATATTTACAGTCCATGCACTGTAATGACACACAACACCCCATGAATGACTGTTGATATTTAAAGTCCAAACACTGTAATGACACCCACGCACCCACCACCCCATGAATGACTGTTGATATTTCCAGTGCAACCACTGTAATGACGCCCACACATCCACCACCCCAATAATGACTGCTGATATTAATAGTCCAAGCATTGGTTTGACACCTACACACCCACCACCCCTTGAATGACTGTTGATATTTACAGTCCAAGCACTGTAATAACACCCACACACCCACAACCTCATTAATGACTGTTGATATTTACAGTCCAAACACTGTAATGAAACCCACACACCCACAACCCATTAATGACTTTAATTTTGACACTTTAAGCACTGTATAAAACACACACACCCGCCACCCCATGAATGACTGTTGATATTTACAGTCCAAGCACTGTAATGACACCCACACACCCACCACACCATGAATGACTGTTGATATTTACAGTCCAAGCACTGTAATGACACCCACACACAGACCACCCCATGAATGACTGTTGATATTTAGAGTCCAAGCACTGTAATTACACGGACACACTCACCACCCCTTAAATAACTGTTGATGTTTGCAGTCTAAGCACTGTAATGACACCCACTCATGCACCACCCCATGAATGACTGTTAATATTTACAGTTCAAGCACTGAAATGACACACACACACCCATAACCAAATGAATGACTGTTGATATTTACAGACCAAGCAATGTAATAAACCCACACATCCACCACCCCATTAATGACTATTTATATTGACAGTCCAAGCACTCTAATGACACCAACACACACACCACCCCATGAATGACTGTTGATATTACCAGTCCAAGCACTGTAATAACAACCACATACCCTCCACCCCATGAATGACTGTTGATATTTACAGTCGAAACACTGTAATGATGCCCACACACCCACCCACTCCTTGAATGACTGTTGATATTTACAGTCCAAGCACTGTAATGACACTCACACACCAACCACCCTATAAATGACTTTTGAAATTTCCAGTCCAGACAATGTAATAACGCCCACACACCCACCACCCCTTGAATGACTGTTGATATTTACAGTCCAAGCACTGTAATGACACCCACACACCCACCACCCCATGAATGACTATTGATATTTTTAGTCCAAACTCTGTAATGACACCCATGCACCCACCACCCCATGAATGACTGTTGATCTTTACAGTCCGAGCACTGTAATGACACCCACACACCCACCACCCCTTGAATAACTGTTGATATTTCCAGTCCAAGTACTGTAATGATGCCCACACACCCTCAACCTCATGAATGACTGTTGATTTTTTCAATCCAAGCATTTTAATGACACCCACACACCCACCACCCCATGAATGACTGTTGATATTTACGGACCAATCAATATAATGACTCCCACACACCAACCACCCCATAAATGACTGTTGATATTTACAGTCCAAGCACTAAAATGACACCCACACACCCACAACCCCATCAATGACTGTTGATATTTACAATCCAAGCACTGTAATGATACCCACACACCCACCACTATATGAAAGACTGTTGATATTTATAGTCCAAACATTGTAATGACACCCTCACACTAACCACCCAATGAATGACTGTTGATATTTACAGTCCATGCACTGTAATGACACACACCACCCAATGAATGAGTATTGATATTTACAGTCCAAACACTGTAATGACACCCACGCACCCACCACCCCATGAATGACTGTTGATATTTACAGTCTAAGCACTTTAATGGCACCCACAAACCCACCACCCCATTAATGACTGTTGATAATTACAGTCCAAGCAATGTAATGACACCCACACACCCACCAACCCATGAACAGCTGTTGATATTTAGTGTCCAAGCACTGAAATGACAGCCACACACCCACCACCTCAAGAATGACAGTTGATATTTACAGTCCAAGCACTCTAATGGCACCCACAAACCAACCACCCCATTAATGACTGTTGATAATTATAGTTCAAGCACTGTAACGACACCCACACACCCACCAACCCATGAACGACTGTTGATATTTAGTGTCCAAGCGCTGTAATTACACCACCACACCTACCAACTCATAAATGACTGTTGATATTTAGAGTCCAAGCACTGT